>OMLF01029381.1:3842-68820 GCA_900302615.1 Holocentrus rufus
GGGGGCAGCAGACAGAGGAGGAGGAGAAGGAGCAAGAGGGGGCAGGAAGAGGAGGTAGATGAAAGGATGTGAGAGGAGGAGGGTGTCATGCAAAAGGGAAAGGACAAAAGAGGCTATTTTGATCATCCAAAACCTGCAGACAGTTCGCTGACACACGCTAACTCGCGCAGGATGTGGCCTCTGACACGGCTCAGAAAACTAAGTAAAAACCGATACTTCCTTCTACTGGCCTCGCATATTTGTGGCTGTGCCTGTCTGTCACGTGTCTGTCTGTCTGCTAGCCTAGTCCTCCATGTCTGTCTGCACACCTGTTTGTCTGTTTGCCTGCATGTTTAACTACCTGGCTCTCGGTCCCTCTCCATTTCTTTATCCTGTCTTTTCACAGAAACCCCTCTCTGACTTTGGCCCACTGACTGTTTCAGCGCAGATGAATAGTACATAAAAAAATGACAAGGAAAAAAAAAAAGATTGAGAAAATGAAAAGGATAGAGAGAATAAAGAGTACAGGATGGAGAAAAGGCTGTATTTTTCCGTGTGTACCAAGGTTTTATAATGAGAGTGTCTCACTTCAGGCTAAAAGCCCTTGCACCTTGATCAAAGAACGGAACGTGCTCTGACTGCTGCGCGATGTAATGCGTGTGCACTGTCAGTGTGTGTGTGTGTGTGTGTGTATTAAAGTGCAAACAACTGTTCACAGTAGACTAAACTGCACTCACATTTATGGATGCATAAGGATGCATAAATTAGTCCAATACAAGCATACACAGAGCACACACACATATGCACACAAACAGATGGATAACAACCATGGATTTAATTTCCCAGTGCACTCATGCCTAAGCGTGAAGATATTTCATGTACCATATAAACAGGCAAAACTTTGAAAAATGCTGTAGAAAAATTATTTATAAGCATAAGGAATAAACAGTCATCCATTCACGCTCCCAAACCCCTGGTATTCCATGTATTTATGTTAGATCAGTTGAACTGAAACTCTCAAAACAGGATTACAGACCAAATGTGTCAGTATCATCTGTGTTTCTGTTTCTTCTCTGTGTTTTACCGCCTGGTGTTTTTGTTTACAGGGTCCATGTGGAACAGCACTCTGCTCCGGACCTTGAGTCAGGCAGACAGGAACAGGAAAACGGCCCACAACACATTAACTGACACACACACCACAGGTACTGTACCCATCAGCTTGTGACATTCATTACCTGATTACACCACACCTTCTGAAAACCACAAACTACACTGCAGTTCATTTATCTGGTCTGTAACGTTTATATGATCACCCTGAATCACTCAAGAGACACTCTATATTTATTCAAATGGTAAACACAAATCCTCAAGACAGTCTGAAACTTCATGTGCTGCTGCTCATCTTGACCAGGACTCCCATGAAAAAGAGATTTTATTTTTAACTCAGTGGGACTATCCTGGAAAAATAAATGCAAAAAAAAAAATGTAATTAACAGTATGAATCAGACTTGTGGTTACGGCAAAGAGATGATATTTTAATACTGAGCAAATAATAATCTAATTTGTTGGGGGATTTAAGTGTGAATCATTCCGACTCAACGGGCAGCTATAATGGAATAAGCCCATAATTTAATGGGTTAGTCTACATGGTTCTCATAGTCTGCTAATAAAGGTGCTGATAAATTATGTGCTTAATCTGCATTTTTGTTAGCTGAGTTTAAATACTCACATATTCACAGTTTCAATTATTGTATCTTTAAGTTGACAATCACTAGGGGTGTGAATCTTTGACTTCATTGGGTCCTTTTACCCAAAATTTAATGTCCATTAAATTATTATGTGCAGTAATATGACTGGCCCTTTTCATCTGAAATGTGAAAAAATGAGACAATACAATTTCTGAAAGATATATTTAAAAAAAATACTACTGAGAAAAAAGCTGCAGTAGTATTCTGTTAGATCACCACATTAAGTCTTTTTTTAAGAACCGTGCATGAATCAATTCAAAGCATTTCATGTTAATTCAAGCCAAAGTCAGAGCAATTTTTTTCTATTTATTTCTTTTTGCAGATTGATGCCGCTGAATCGGCAGAATTTATAATCAATGCATCAATGTAATGAATGAATCATTACACCCACATATAGAACAAACTCAATGTGTTTTATCTATGATCTAATCATAACTGACTTTCCACATGGATTATTTGGACCCGCATCCATTCTCAGAGCAGACAACATCAATAAATTACAGTAGGGAAACCAGTGACACAAATGTGGAAGCATTACATTCAGTTGAGAACAGTTCAACCCGATTACATCCTGTCACAGTTAATATCTGAGACAAGGCACACTGTGATGTAACCACAGGCAAAGAAAATTAGAATAAAATGCCTCTGTCATCTCGGGGTTGAGAAGCGTGACCCTTTGATGATTTAACAACTGTTTTTAATTGAACAAGGAGCATCAGTACAAGTCTGTGTCCAGACCGGCGTCTACAGAACATATCTCTTTGAAAGCGAATCCTCCATCTGCACACTTCACCTCAGGACACCCCACACACACACGCCCCGAGGGCTTCGTTTGTTCGAGTGAAGCAATGCCTGACTTAGCGAAAGAGAGACACTCCATCAGTTTGGTGCTAATGCATTGTTACACAGTTATGTCCTCATAAGCCTCCTGTGGACCGGCTGTGAGGTCAGAACATGTGGCAGACAAAAAGTCTCATCTGTCAAGCCAGGGGTTTGGAAAGAACCTGGACAGCGCGGACCTCCCCGGGGTCAATGAACCAGTCTCAAATGGCAGTAGCAGACCTCATCTTAAACTTTTTAACCCTTCCCCTCTCTCTCTCACTATTTTCTTCCTCCTTTTTTTCTTTTCTTTTCTTTCTTTCTCTTAGTTTGAACTGCTGTCTCCCCTCCTTATAAGAGCAGCCCTTTCCCCCGCCCCCTTCTCTTGAAGTCCAGAGCCATGTTTTCCTTTTCTTCTCTTTTTCTGTCCTCTCCATTCTGTCTCTCGCCCGTGATTAATAATCCCCCCCTACTCTTGTGGTTTCACCCACGTCTCCACTCCATGTGCCTCCAGGCGTGACAGAGTGGACATCCTGGTTCAACATCGACCATCCTGGCGGGAATGGAGACTACGAGCGCCTGGAGGCCATTCGCTTCTACTACAGAGAGAGGGTTTGTGCACGGCCCACGGCAATGGAGGCTCGCACCACTGACTGGGTGGCAGCAGCAGACACCGGGGAAGTGGTCCACTCCAGTCTGGAAAAGGGCTTCTGGTGCATCAACAAGGAGCAGCCCTACGGCCGCATCTGTTCCAACTACCATGTCCGCTTTCAGTGTCCCCCAGGTAGCACTGCTGACAGCAGCTCGGGGCTGCACAAACTGTCACTTTATAGGCATGAATATTCATAACACACATTTTCACATGCAGACATGTGCTTGTTACTGTGAGCAATGGGTAAAGTGAGGAGATAAAACCCTCGAAAGCCATTTACTTTCTGCAATGTTTATTTCCTGCTGTGAAATGAGGTTATTCCTCAACAAGGGACTCAATGAATTGAATTGGCATTTTGAGGGCATGTTGCTCTCTTAATGTGATATATTTATGATGGACATAACACAGGAAAGGACCATTCAAAAGCATAAACCAATGGGATATCAATTGGGCAGGGAAAGTACAGCTTTATTTCGTTTAAAATATGTGATTTTATTGGTTGTTACTTTTTATGTATTCCTGCTTGCACATGATGATGTCACTTTTCCAGGAAGTAAAAGCAATGAGACTTTGATACAAAAATACAAGAAAACATGTTTTTAGGTGTATTGTATTATTTGAATGACCTAAAACAGTGAAACAGTTCATTTCAGTTGCTACCTTACTTTTACTCATTATGTCATGCTCTGATGTTCTTGTGTTCAGTCCAGGCCTATTGGACTGACTGGGGCGAGTGGGGACCCTGTTCCACCACGGTTTGTAATGATGTTGGCATCCAGGTCCGCCAGAGGACCTGTGTGAGCGCCCAGCCCATACCTCTCCTGTTGGCACCAGCATGCCCGGGACACCACTCAGAGAGGAGGGAGTGTGCCACCCCGCCGTGCACAGGTGATGAGCCAAAATCCAACGGCACATAACATGTGCAAGAAAAACTGTGTTTCACACGTGAAATACATAAGAGTCAGGGTTCCATAGTGAGTGCCAAGCAGTGACAACCCCTTTGTTTCAACATCAAAGCCGCTCTTTAGGGTCATCATCATATTAGCACAATCAGAGTAATTTATCCACTGCTCACAGGTCTGTCATGGGACACCAGGAGCCAATTAATAATACCTGTCAGTCTCAATGACTACACAGTTGATGTGAGTCGAGCTCTGGGGCTTTGATCAGCAGAGGGCTGTCACCGCGCTCCTCTTTCTGCCACGGAGTTACTCGCCACAGACCTGTCTGCCGTCTCCAGAGTCTGTTGTACCGCAGAGGAGCGAATACATGATAAACCAGGTCACAGTTGTCACAGTGAGCTTCACTGTCAAAACCCCACAAGGCAGGACAGAGCATTACATTTTGTTCCTTAATTAAAATTACAAAGACAAACCTAACAGTTTTTTTTACCAAGAGTGAATGAACTGTAATATTGGTAATTAATTCTGGAATTGAAAACATGATATACTTTCCCAGCAATGCCCTTTGCCCTTTCTTGCCTTACATATGGAGAGCTTTATTACAAAAACCTTCATCTGTAGTTGATATTTCAAAATCATCAAAAACAACCATTTTTGCAAGCAAAGGCCTAACGGTCACTCATAAATTTAATACTAACTCATAATGTGCTCTACTTCTATTCTAGCCATCATGTGACCATTGTAAGTGCCATTTTTTCCAAGTGAGGGAATATCTTGTTCTGGAATGACATTTCAAACAAATGTTTTTCTTCTCCTCTTTCCCTGTGTAATCAGCCAAATGGAGTCCATGGGGTCGATGGGGAACATGTTCAGCGACATGTGGAGGAGGTCGCAGGATCAGGAGGAGGACCTGTGTGAGGACCTCGGTGACGGTGCAGTGTGTTGGACGACCTGTGGAAATACAGAAGTGTGGAAAGGGGCCCTGTCCAGGTAATGTAGAGGGCATGAAAATGAAGTCCTCTGATGATATGAAGAGATATGCATTCAAACAGCCTTTGTATATATCTTTGGTTTCATCTGCTCATGTCTTTGTTTCCCTCTCGCCCTCTCTCTCACAACAGCCAAATGTCAGCGAGTGTGCACTGAGGGCCGTCCCAGCGAGGACTGCAGCCGTTGTGTGTGTGACGGCCACGTGCTGCAAGGAGAAGTCTACAGCGCCACCGGTGTTCCTGTGGAGGGAGCCCGGGTGGCACTCGCCAACCGGCCCAAAATTATCCGCGCCCGCACAAATGTCAAGGGCCAGTTCAGGCTCCCTGGAATCTGCTCCTCCAGCTCAACCCTGCTCTCCATCAGGAAGGAGAAGTTTGCCCCCGCCGACGTCTCCACGTCCAGTAATACCACAGGGTTATCCTGGGTACGGGCTGTCCTCAAGTCAGCTGGTGAGTCTCAATGAGGACAACGGAGCATGGGCATGAACCAAGAGTGCAGTCATTAAAAGCAGCAAGAATGTTAATAAGTAAATTCATGAGGCTGTTTTCACTTGAGGTAATTTTACTGAACCAAAGTGGCTATAAAAATAAAGCAGTTTCATGGACCATTTTATTAAGTTTATTAGTAATTTATGTAATGTACAGTGGTTAGGTTTTAATGCCAATGATTCCTATGGGATATCTTATCCACTCATTAACATGGTAAAGCATCTAATCATGTCATCCAGTCGTTTATTTTCTGAGACTGTAGGGAACAAAATGACAAACCGGCACAACACACAGAAGGATAGTCAAAGAGTTGATGTAGTTTAGAGCAGTTAGACGAATTTGATTCTCTGGAAAACAAATAAACACCTCTGTAGCATTTGAAACTATGATTCCGTTACCAATAAATCATAAGAATGGAGACCAGTGTAACAATAAAGTATATGGCTTGATTAGTTTAATTGGGTCTGAAGACACTGTGGTGCTATCCACAACAGTTCAAGTGAGATACTGAGGGTTTTCTTACTTCTGCTTCCCACAGAGAAGCCATACATTGTGAAGCACCCTGAGGATAAAGTGCGTTATGAAGGAGGACGTGTGCTGCTGTGCTGCAAGGCAACAGGATCGCCCACACCTGACAAGTATTACTGGTGAGACGACTGGGTTTTTTTTTTTTTTTTTTTTTTTTTTAAGGGTTGCAGAGGAAAGAAAATCCCAGACATTCTGACAGTCAGATAGGGGCAGTTTATTCCGCATCTGATTACTTTTGCATATTTTGAAATTTGCATTTGGCTGACATGTAAAAAACAGATGTAACTGATATCAAGATACTTTTGGAAGCCGTATTCATCGTAAAATAGTCAAACCGCAGTCATTTCTAGAGTACATCATATGTAAGGTGATATCAGATTTATATTTCATGCACTGCTTTATTTTACAGATACTTAATTGAATACAGGTTTCTACAACAGCATTTTGTAAATCATTTTGACACATTTGATGAGCAAGTACTTGCAATTTGTAACAAGATGCGTTTAAATATATTTGTTTTTTCTATCTGAGACCAATTTTAAATTAGTCTCTCTCTCTCTCTCTTTCTGTTCATCTCTGTTTCTCTTCCTCTCCTGCCGTCCAGGTACCACAATGGGACTCTGTTGGACAGGAAGCTGTTTAAGTATGAAGAGGACCTCGTACTGAGGGACCTGAAGCCTGAGCAGGCGGGACAGTACCACTGCAAAGCCAGCAGCTCTGCGGGCAGCATCAAATCCACACCAGCTCTTCTTACTGTTGTTGGTATGTATAGTCTGTGAAAACTCTTATTCTGAAAGCTATTGCACCTCAGCACCTGTGTACCTCTTTACTCTTGTCTTGTCCACCATCAAGTTAAACTCTGTTAAAGATGTTATGTGTAGGAATTGCTTCATTAATGTATTCGTCTGAAGCTGGCTGTAAAAAACACACTCTAATAACAGAGAATTGTTTTTATTCCAAGATGAAAGCACTTTTTGAAAACAGTAGACCCACTGATCTGTATTTAATTCTGTATTCGGTTTAAGATGAGAGTCCCCAGTGTCAATAAGATACTTCCTTCCAGTAGACAGCACACGTGTAAACTCTTACATAATGTACTATATCTCATAATCAGCCATGATGGTAAATGATTAGTTATGATTATAGGGGTTATAGCTCATAGGAGCTGTATGGATGTCATCCTAATGCATTTGGCAATGATACATTCAAAGATAATCCTACACAAGCTAACTTTAAAGCAAAACCACTGACAAAAAAGCAAGCATGCAGAATATATTTTATAATGTAAACCACAGCTGTCATGGAGACTTATACACACTGTCATAGGAATGCCAGCACTATGCTCCAACCAAGTGATTCATGACCCAAGACTATTTATCGACAGGATACAAACAAAACAGCAGTATCCTACAGCTGAGTTGAGGGAAAAAAGTTAGTCAATGGACGAACTGTTTCACTGACACAGTAAAACAGGAACATAAAATATCAGGGCTCACAGAGTCTGGCTGCTGTTGGAGTAGTAAGCTTTTTTTATTATGTTTACATTGGGAGAAACTATTCCTTTCTAAACACTGATTCCTCACTGTGATAAATGGCCCTGTGCGCTGTAAAACCTCAAACCCAAACTCTCCAGAGCACCCTGTATTGAAGTCTGAATCTGAGGATGCCAATAAACTCCATTGCCTTTTTTCTCTCTCCCTCTTGATCGACTCAGACAAATACATTTCCACATCCGCGTGGGAGAGATATACATTGCTTATATCCCCCAGGTGCTCAGTCAAGATACAGATTAACAGAAAGGCCTGCTTGGGATATTCTGAAGTAATCTATCCCAGTCTTCTTCAGAAAAACTCTTGTACACCCTGAAGTGATTACAGTACCAATTATCTCCTATGAATAGGACAACAACACCTGGGGCTCAGAACAGGATGACAAACCTGGGAAGGGTGCAATTCCTTTTCATATTTTACAGTGTACTCAAGTATTCAGTCTAATTTGAATAGCTGACTTGATCCCAAAAAATTTATTTTCTAAGAAAAATAAAAAATGCTCTTGGCATAGCAGTCACCTGTACAGTAATGATATTTCCAGTTCCATCTGTCTGCAATTATTGACTTATTTGGGAGATGTGGAGTTTAACAAGAATACTGGACTGTAAACTCAACTATGATATCATGCACATTAATTATTTTGCCAATGTCTGGGTGAACAATAATCTTTTCTTTCCCGTTCCCATCTGGATAGTAAATACATGTTCTTAACATCATGTCTAATTACCCCATCATGAACATTTCACAGTCCAACTTGGCCAGTTATAGGTGCTCTCAGGCCATGAAGACACTGTATGTGTGTGTGCATGCATGTGTGAAATCGAAAGTGACAGAAAGGGCAAGAAGAGAGAAGCATTTTATAAATACCCAGTTTACAGTTGCATAGTTTAAAAGTTGCTTATTTATTCTGTACGCATGTCTTATACCAAAGTCATGGAGCAATATGCAATTACACAGCCTGTGATTGATTTTATGATTAAAATCAAATAGGCAGGAGAAGTTTTCATGAACAGTTAGAACTTTTCCAATCAATGTTGGTGCAAAACAGCATATCTGCATTCATTTGCAAAACCCAACCAAAAGGCATCAGGATGGGAATTCAAACTGAGTTCAGTGTTGCACTTACAGTTTTATTTATACACACATAAAGTAACGTAATATATTGTATTCATATCACAAGACCAAACACATTGTAAACTTATGTTTCTAGTGCCAGCATCAACACTAACTTGTAATGTATCATGTAATCCACAGCAAAAGGAACACCGGCGTGCAATTCCACCCCTGAGACCCACCTCATCAGACTGCCGATGGATTGCTTTCAACCTGGGACTGACTCCAAGTACTACAACGCTGGCCGCTGCCCCCACAACAAATGTGCTGGCTCCCTGGACTTTGATATGCGCTGCCGGGATGGAGCTGGGTTCTGTTGCGGGGTCAAAAGTATGGAAAGTCAAACCATTGACTGTGGGACCTACAGCCTCCCTATTCGGACTGTGTCAGAGTGCGGCTGTCAGAAGTGTGTGCAGCCTACTGTGCTGGTTCGTGGCAGAGTGGTCACAGCTGACAATGATGAACCTCTGCGTTTTGGACACATCTACATTGGTAAAGAGAGAGTGGGCACCACTGGATATCAAGGAGGTTTCACACTACAAATTACCCCGGACACACAGAGATTAGTGGTAAATTTTGTCGACCCCACAGAGAAGTTTATTGACACGCCTAAAGTGTTCATCTTTGACAAGAGGGGTGGATCGATCTACCATGATGTGAAAGTGATGAGAAAGCAAACACCAATTGATATCAATGCAGGAGAGACCAACACTATTGACTTAGGGGAAATTAAAGGAGAGGACCCCATAGGTCAGTTGGTTATTCCTCCCAATTCCTTCCATAAGGAAAATGGAGAAGTCTATGAAGGGACTGTGAAAGCCAGCGTCACGTTCATCGACCCTAGAAATATTACTACAGCTGCTGCGGCCCCTGGAGACCTCAACTTTGTGGATGATGAGGGTGATATGCTCCCTTTGAGGACCTATGGAATGTTCTCTGTTGACTTCAGAGATGAAACAAACAAGGAGGTCCTTGGAGCTGGAGCAGTCCAGGTCCTTCTTGACACACAGCATGTCAAAATGCAAGAGCACATCCCAAAAATGAAACTGTGGTCTTTGAACCCTGACACAGGGGTCTGGGAGGAAGAGACTGACTTTACCTATACCCAGACAACTGCTGGAGGCCATGGCAGAAGCAAACGAGAGGAGCGAACATTCCTCATAGGCAACATGGAGATCAGAGAACGGAGGCTCTTCAATCTGGATGTACCTGAAAATCGACGCTGCTATGTCAAAGTCCGGGCTTACATGAGTGACAAGTTCCTTTCTACTGAACAGCTGGAAGGTGTTGTGATCAGCTTGATAAACCTGGAACCTAAGCCTGGTTACTCCTCTAACCCAAGGGCATGGGGCCGCTTTGACAGTGTCATAACTGGACCCAATGGGGCCTGTTTACCAGCTTTCTGCGATGCCCAGAGACCCGATGCTTACACAGCCTATGTCACAGCAATGATGGGTGGGGAAGAGCTAGAAGCTGCTCCTTCCTCCCCCAAAATGAACCCAAATATCATTGGAGTGTCTCAGCCATATCTGGATAAAATAGACTATCAGCGCTCTGACCATGAGGATCCAGACCTGAAGAAAACAGCCTTCAGAATCAACCTGGCAAAGCCTAACTCTAATAACCTTGATGAGACCAATGGGCCGATTTATCCATATCAGAGTTTAATAGCCTGTGAAAATGCCCCGGTTGATGCAAACCATTTCAGATTCTTCAGAGTGGAAAAGGACAAGTATGAATACAATGTTGTTCCCTTCCAGGAGAACGATTTGACGACCTGGACAGGAGACTACCTGTCCTGGTGGCCTAATCCCCAGGAGTTCAGGGCTTGCTTCATCAAGGTGAAGATCCATGGGCAGAAGGAAGTGATGGTCAGGTCAAAGAACTTGGGAGGAACCCACCGCGAGACAAAAGGCAAGCTTTATGGCATTAGAGATATACGGAGCACCAGGGACATGCGAGAAGCCAACACTTCAGCAGCTTGTCTAGAGTTCAAATGCAGCGGCATGTTGTTTGACCAAGCTGAGGTGGACAGATCTCTCATATCAGTCCTTCCACAGGGGAACTGTCGCAGAATCAGCACCAACAGTCTCCTGCAAGAATATCTCACTAAGCATCCACCAATCGCTCAAAACAATGAGTCCCACGCATTCACCATGTTAGCTCCTGTCGATCCTCTGGGCCACAACTACGGCATCTACACAGTCACAGACCAGAATCCAAGGGTTGCCAAGGAGATTGCAATTGGACGCTGCTTTGACGGCACTTCGGATGGTTTTTCCAGGGAGATGAAGTCGGACTCTGGAGTGGCGCTGACATACAGCTGCCCAGAGAGGAAAATTAGCAGGGAAAGTCTCTTCCAGCGTCTCCAGACTAACCCCGGCCAGACGTTGTCTCAAATGGCAAGAAGCATGAGGGAGATGGAGGGTCTGCAGGTGCAGAGATCATCCACCCAGGTGGTGGCCTATCCTTCAGAGCAGCAGGGCAGGACCCAGAATCGCAGAGTCAGCTCTACCAGTAGAAGAAGAGGAACCATGCGCACACAGCAGCGCCAATAGATGTGCTGAGAGGTAGACTGAGATAAGAGAACATGTGGTGTGCTTGTGTGTGTATATTAATAGTGTAACTATTAACAATATAAATCTTTTTCTTCTCATTTCTAGGTGGACATTGATAAGATGGCATGAAGCCAAGGAAGTAAAGGTCATTCTTGGTCAGTCTGTTGATGATGAGTATGAACTCCCTCCTGACTATGAAACCATAAAACTGACGCAAATAGCCATTCAATAAAAACCACCAGCATGATTGAAATGCAGATATTCATTAGTCTTAGATTTACTTGAAAGGTTTGGCAATAAATTATATTGATTTCTTCCTTCTACAAGATCTACTTCACTGGCCTGTATTAATGGGGTGATGGATATTTATTTAATTGGCTTTTATTAGATTTTATGAATGAAAAGACTGAATCAACTTTTGAGAATGTAACTTTTATAGTTATAATTTGTGGCATTCCACATTCCACATGGTGGGTATTTTTGCTGACGACTCTCAATGCTTGACTTAAAACCAAACCTACAGTAACTGTACCAGCCACCCCAGGCCCCAAACACTTCATAATTGGTCAGTGCTTTCCATTGAACTCATACTTCCCCTTGAAGATCAGAGAGAAGAAAACATGAGGTCCTTGTTGTCGGCAGCAGACACTGAGCCCTTTTTCTAGAAACTGGGAAAATCTCTCCACCAAGGGGAGGCATATTTACGAGAGACACATTGGGTGCAGTGGGGTGAGGCATGCTGCCCATGGAACAGAAGATGTTTTTTAGTCATGCTTCTTTTTTTCATTAGCTTGCCACATTGCCAACTGTGATTCAGCCAAACGTCCTCCCACACCTACTTAGAATGTGCAAGAGCAAGGCCTTTGCCAAGACAAGCATCCCTTAACAAAACGGATCTCACCAGTAGACTAAACATATCCTGTGGTAGGTAACCTAAAAAGAGGACAGTAGATTCTATGACACAATTTCCTGTCGTCCTCTACACATTCCACATTCGCGCCATTCTCCATTATCTCTCTTCCTCCACCCAGAAATTGACAGAAACTGACTTTGTTTGTGTGTTGGTCGGGTGTCTGTTTTTATATCTCGAAGTGCAATAACTATGTACAATTTTAACTTGAGAATTCTTGCAGATCATTGCATGTGACACATTATTATAGTACAGAAAGGGTGCAGCTGGTGAAGGAGGCAGGCAACTCCCTCAGTCAATGTGGCAAGTGGTGCGGTTACAGGTCTTTGTATGGGATCTTGTATAGGATTTATTTGAATATGAGAGGCTTTTGACAAATAATTTAACTGCTATGTAATCATTCTTCAACACTGTCCACGCTGCATAATTTCTAATAACCTTTTCATAATTTTCTGCATGACTAAGTAGATTTTACAATTAGCACACCACACATACACACACACACACACACATACACAGTAATCTTTTCAACTTCAGAGAACAATCTTATTAGCCGGACTCAAATTCTCACTGGAGCCTTCCCTTCATAGACCAAAACAATTATGTGACTCTTACAAACTGTACTGACACAGCTCTGAATTTAGCAGATCAACTTCCAATAATCTTCCTTGTTTATCTCTGGTATTATTGATTTGGTGAACTTAATGTGTGCTCATTAAAAAAACAAGATTAATAGCACTTCCCCATCTTGTGTGCAAGCTATAGATCTATGATTCATCGTTAAAGTGGTGAGTAGGGAGACATTCAAAAACTCTTTTAATTGGAGTTGGTAATAGGAAGACAACTTCACCCACCGATAATAATGTCAAAATTGTTTATCTTCAAAATGGGCACTTGTGTGTCCCTGCAGGCCTGTGGGGGAAGCTCCTTGGCTGAACTAATCCAGACTGAAATGAGGGTGCCTGTGGTCCGTGGAGGAACCAGGCAGGCCTGGCAAGTAAATACCAGCCTGTTGTTAATTAGGAAATAAATTACATACAGTATACTCTTGAGAGCTATTAAAACAGTTTGACCCTGACTTCTACAAACAGCCAAACAAGTTCATTTCCAGGATACAAAGGATGAAGCTGAGTACAAAACAATAATTCAGGCCCAAGAGAACTGTGGTCAAACACGTTTACAGTCAAAATGGCTTACAGCCCACTGTACAGTTAACTCAGTCATGAAGATGTTTTCAACTCAATCCTTTTCAGTCTGCTTACATTTATTTCCAATGTGCAACTGATTTATTGCTTAGCATGTGCTAAAAGGGGCCAAGATTATGTGAAGTTATGTAAATGGAAACCATATACTGCATCGCTATACTTGCACTTCGCCCTGAAACACTTCAGAAAACAATCTTATTTCATTATGTACTACACAGAGCACATCTCTGAAAACCACTTAAAACAGAAGAATATAGAGCGACAATTCATGGTACCCGAGCCATTATCACTGACCTCTCTAATTACAGGCCAGTAATGAAGAGTGGAGAGCTCAGATGTCCAGATGAAAACAAACATCTTCCTGGCGCAGATGTAGCATCCAAGCTGTGTGGTTGATGACAATAACTGAATGCAGGTGTGGGAAAAGATAAGTCCTACTAGAATGCAATGGTGTGTAAGATCAGCTAGGAGGGCCCAACAGCTGTACAGCAACTGGAGGCAATGTTAGACCAAAGGCATCAAGAGAAAAGAAGAACGAGATTATCTTGTGATGGATTTTCATAATTTGGGGGAGCTGTTTGGAAAAGGGGAAAAAGCAAGGGAAAATATTAGTGGTCTTTGGCCTCACAGTCCATCACTTACAGAATCTCAGGCTTCGAAAGTGGTTGCACATGGAAGAATGCAGTTTTTAGGAGGAGAGATCTTTGACAGGAGAATTGGCTTATTCATGAGGAGAAGCTATCAGGGGAGTTTGAAGGACAAGGCAACACTAATAGCCCAAGTTAACCATTATGTAAGGCCTTGCATGAGAATGTAACTGAGCTATCCAAACAGTTCCTTTGTCTTCTTAGGAACTTCAAAGAAGATTAAAGGACCGTTGTAAATGTTTGGTTTAATGAGTTGAGGGAAATTCTTGACTTTCCAAAGTCTTTAGAATCAAATAAGAGGGAGCTGGGAAAGTTTGTGGGGGAAAATCCAAGAGATAACAAACACGTTGCTGAGATTCCTTTTTTAATGAAAAGAAAATGTGTTTGATGTCGGAAAGATTTTGTGCTCAATGATTTCAGATGGTAATATATTACCATCTGAGTGGTGACCAGAAACTGTGGGATCCCATGTCATTAAAATCTTGTGGATTATTCATTATTTCATCAAAAATAAGGTGTAAAAAACCTGCTATTCTCATTCTAACAAATATATATCATTTCACACAGTATTAACATTTCACTGTCACTTTCTGCCAGTTTTCCAGACATTACACATTATGGCTTTTGGTTAGGAATATCTGTTGCCTATACACTATCATTTGGAAGTTACAGTAGTTACTGGACTGAAATCTTGGGTGCTTGATGATTAATGTTCTCAAGGGCATTTTTTATTACCTTGGTTTTATTTGCTTATTTCAGGTTTACGTGTTATTTTTGTAATGTTTGAAATTTGAATAATGACTCTGTGAAGATTGTTTACTATCAAACGTTCACCTCCTTTCTTAAGAAACAAAATCACTTGCAAAAAAAATGCAGAATAAATATAATGCTCATTCTTCAATGAGCATTATAAGGGTGAAAAACAAAAGCACAATGTTGTCAGACACCAGAAAACACAAAGGATTTCAGCGTACCGTTAACATGCACAGATTCATCAGTCTTCTCCTTGCCTGTACAGTGTGGCTGGTCTCAGGGAGACCATAATTTATTTAGGGGGTTTTCCTTGAACCTTTCAGCCATTGTCTGGGCTATAAAAAGACAGTTGTATAATTACCATTGTGCTCCAGGAAGTCACCCTAAGCCCCAATAAATACATCCTATAAACTGATGCTCTGTAAACCGTTATATAGCACTAACTCTTGCATGGTGTTGTCCATCTCTTTTTTTCTCTCTGAATTATGTTTTTATGTGTAAATTGTGTATTGTATTAACTATAATGTGTGAACAAGGAATTGTAAATAAAAAAAAAAATCTTAAACTTTTTTGTTGATATGTCCTTATTTGATTTATGTCTCAAGCACACTTCAGAAAACTATAAAAGTGTAATGATTTCACATTATTCCATTTAAAAAAAGGATTTCATAAAATATGTAATTTTATTGTAACAGAATCAATAGTGTTAAATATTATACTATAACTTTGGAATTAAATAAAACTTTTATACAGGAAAACTTAACTGTCACCTTTGCATAATTCAAATGAAAAACAAATACAATTAACAGCAATAAATGCAAACAGTGACAACCTTAACGAGAGAGGCAGTAAGGTAATAAAACTGGGTAGTTGGGGGGAAAAAAGTGAGAGAGAAAAACAGTGAATTCAGTCTGGAGACAACACATACATTTTTACCACAGAGGCCATATAAATAATACCACAAAAACCAAATGTTAAATTAAGATTAACTGAAACAAACTTTACTAAACATAATAAATAGCAAAAGGCTGACATAAATGTTGGTTTCCCCAGCGTCTCAGGATAAGCTGTGGAGGCAATAAAACACGATAAACAGCAGAATATTTGGAAATGTGGAGCTTTCCAAGATGTGAAATCCACTCCTGGTCTGTGCAGCGTTCTAGACACCATAAAATTGGATTGTTCTACCTACACAAAATCGCTGCATCTCAATTGTGTGTGTCCATTATCCTTCAGGTGATGAATCATAAGACACCAGGGGCTTTGGTGTGCACAAAAGACATTTTGAGCCAATGAAAATATTGTCGTAATAAAGTCGCACAACAGGAGAGACAGAGGGGAGAGAAACTGAAGTGTTGAACCACACTTTCACTGACAACTTCTTGGCTGGGCTCTGCGCGTCAGACAGAAAATGTTGTAGAAACCAAATGTAGTGTGAATGAATGTTCTCACCAGTTGGGAATAGAGCACACACACTCAAATATAAAAAAATAAGCTCTTGAGCTAATAGGTGCAGATGCAAACATGGACACAAATAAAACAAAATCCATTTTCCTGGCGTCAGTGGTGCATTTCAGGCATTTCAACCCTCTTTTACCTTGCTGACCGGTCTTTGAAGCCCCATTGCGTCAATAAAGGACAAAGTTGTCTGAGCGCTAGCCAAGGGTGGACAGAAATGCTGATGGAGATTTCTAAACACTGGGACTCCCACCAATCCTAATTGCAGTGCCCTTCATAAATGTGCTGCAAGCTGGAACTCAATATGGGCTAAAAAATAGTCTAGAACTAATTTAGGTAAAACCGAGAGGGAAATTTGTTTTTTGACGTCACTGGAAGAAATGTCTACTCAAAGCCACAAATGAGCAAATTTCCCGGTCCCTGAGGTGAACAGTTTGAGGTCCCAGGTAATTGTCTCTGAGGACAACGGAAAACATGAGGGGGAGTGATGCACACTGCAGTGAACAGAGCATCAGGCCACTTTGATGGAACTTCACTTATCACTGCTGTCCAGTGAAAACCTTGTATCTCCAAAATAACAACTTTGCAGAAACTAAGAAAAACAGTGTTGTTTTTAGCTTGACAACTGTACATTTTTCAATTCATAAAATTTTGTAAGCGTTTCATAACCCCAATGGTGGTGGAACTTTCTGAACCCACAGTGGAGCAGGTGAACAGTCAAATTAAAACATGAGTGACGTTATGCAGGGGTGTGATCAGACGCACAAACAGAAGTCGCTTATGTCCAGTAAAGAAAACCTGCTTATTTCAGTATGCTGGACCTTGGTTGGAACTCAACACTAATACTATACCACACTTACTGAATCATATCAATCGGTCATCTACACTTGAAAACTACTTCTTAAGGAATTATATTGGTGCACATAGCTTGTGATGACTCCCATTACCTCTAAGATATCCAAAATGCATCTAAAGAACTCTTTCAAAAGTCTTAATGTCTGCATTTGTATTCCATCTTGGCAAATACTGATTGGAGTTTTGCAGTCTGACAAAACACTTTAAAGTTACGAGAGAAATTGATTTTTGAGCACCTTTGTCCATATCCAAATAAACCACATAGAATTTCCAAACAAGTACATGGATGTGAAACAGTATTATCATTAGACTAATAAATAGACAGGATAGATGATAAACAGTAGGAGTAAACTAAAGAGATAAAAAAGTCTATGTTTTTACATTCACTTTGGTGGTTTAAAAGCAATGAGGTCAGTGGATTTCAACTCAAACACTCTGATGAGATAATGGCAGGAGCAAAATAATGTCCAAGGTAGATAAGCAGTGACTGCTAAATGCGAGGGAAAGAAACTTCATATCTACATGTTCCTAGCAGAAATAATGTTGTCTTTGTCAGAAATACTTAAAAAAGAACCAGGATTTTTTATGGAAAGAACAATAATGTACTTTATGTCAGACAGAGGTACACCCATTGCTACTGTCTGTATAGTCAGCTTGCAGCTCTCCTTTTTTAGTGTCAGGGATGTCTCTCTACCCAGTATCTCGATCTGAGAAAAAATTCAGAACAGTTTCATGATGTCATGTCCTCTTCAGACGATCCTCTTGATATTGTCCTGAGTTCACAGCAATCAAAGTGGAAAAGGTCTGTGAAAATGACAGATAAGGCTTAGGAATGTTTCGGATGGCTTGGGTTTGTGGAATAAATCTTTAAAAAAAATAAAAAAGCCAGAGAAGCAGAGCTGCTGCAGGCTGGAGGCTCTTTAATCAGGAAACCGGTGGTCAAACGAAGGGCTGGACGACGAAACAGCCGTTCAAGGTTGTTCAGCTCTTCTGGTTTGCAGGGAAAGGCTGCAAGGAGAGAGGACTTGCGTGCTTCACGTACACACTGCCGTCCTCCAGCTTGACTTCATATACTTGTTGCTAAAAGAATCAAAATGAAAAAGAAGAAATGGGACAGCTGGAAAAATAAGAAAAGAAACACACCACCTTGCTTAAGCTAGTAGTGAGAACTCACACACAGCACATTAATGTGTTTGGTTCAGGTAGGCTTAGAGTATATGCCAGTTTCCACCAATTAAAAATTAAATGACTGAGCAAATCATTTCAGTAATCAAAGGACATGTATATTAATAAACAATCATAACAACCCCTATGTGTTTCCAAACCGTCAGATAGCTCATGTAACTCAGTGTGAGACTATTATTACCTCATGCACTGAAACATGCTTTTTTCCCCCTCCTCTTACTTGCTCATAGTTGATGTAAAGAGGAAATAGTTGTCTATAAAATAATTGATTGCTAGAAATGAGGATGAGATGTTTATGGGAAAATGAAGCTCTTATTTGGACTTTTTGCTGCTGAAAATATGAAACAAAACATGTGCTCGTTGAGTCATTCATCCAAACAATGAAAATGGAGTAGAAAGATGTTTCCCTACTCTTAATCATATAATTGAATAAAATGAGAACATAACATAGCTGTGACTGATGATCTTGGATTTCTGAAGTCATGTAAACCAGTTGAACTGAAAACCCCCAGAATGAGAAAATGAGAGAATATTCCAGAGGTCATCTTAAATTCAGGGGATTAAAAATGTTTATTATTGGTCTGTTTTACATATGTTTTGTCAGACTGATTCATGTATTTTACAACTGCATGTCACTAATGACTGTGTATTGGGGGACTTGCACATGTGCTATTCTACTTTTATCTAGAGCATACAAGGAATTCCAAGCAACTCTGGTTGATATGGCGATGGACTGTTTATCTTATGAAACACAGACATGTTACTAAATAAAAGGGGCATGATGTCATCACTCCTGTGGAGACTACACCTGTGGAATAATACTGGACTGACCTGTAACCCAGTTCCTGACCTCCCAGTTCTCAGATTAAAATCATAGTCATGCCAGGGGCAGAAGACCTGCAGGACTCCGTCAGCCTCCTCGATGTCTCCATCACACAGAGGACCGCCTGGCAGACACAGAATACACACATTCAATCACATATTCTTCTAAGAACCAATAACCTGTTCTCTTGTTCTTGGAATAAGTACATGAAAAAGAGGCATGCATGGAGCCTGGTGCTGAAGCCTGTATGACAGCAGGGGGCATGAGGCTGCTGTGTTTTTTTGTTTTGCTGTAATGGAAAATAACCTACAGGTTCGCATTTTATGTTTTGTCTCGCATACAGCGTAATTTCTATTGTCTATCACAGTCGGTCGGCGTTTTCATTTCATTTTAATAAGCACAGCGCGTTATCTTCTCATTATAGTCATCTGAAGGGTTAATCTGAGCGAACATAGGAATAACGCGTGATTTGGGTGTTGACAGGTTGAGGCATTACCGGAATGAGAACAACGGGCATCCATGGCAAAAAACTCCCCCTTCACATAGAAGAGGCAGACATCGGAGTCGTAGCCGAGGGAGGAGTACATCAGCCGGCATTGCTTCTTGGAAAGCTCCGAGGCTGGGCCTATGAGTCTCCATGAAACGGTTTCCGCATTTCCCCCTTCATTCCCTGAGCCAGAAGCCATAAAGAACAGCGAAATAAACTGCTTTCTAATTTGCGCTACTCGTTAAAAGCTCTCTTTTTTCGCCGGTGTAAATGGATTTGGCCATGCGATCTGTGCAAATATTCCATAATAACCACGCCGACTGGTATGACAATCAGCCATAAGGATTGTGCTTCCCGTGCACAAGCCCGCTGCAGCCTGCCCTGCTCTGCAGGATGATGCCCTGTATGCTTGTTTGCTTGATTGCTTTCCTTTTAAGTTAGTAAAATACACATTTCCTCAAAGATGGAGGTAAATATTTTGTCACAAATGATGATTTAAGGGCTATGTGCTCAACACATGAAGATTCCTGTCTGAACCAATTTCAAGTTTTGAAGTAGAGCACAAATACACGAAAAAGCTCTAATCTTGCCCATTGCAGCAGCCAAAACAAACTTTAGTTTTCAAATTTTGCCAATCATACATGCAGACCTTTAATTATGAATGGGCCCAGACAAAGTGCACATTATCCTCATCCGGTTTTATGATTAGGGTCAGTCTGACATTACCTCACTCTGTTTTATTTTCAAACAATGCAACTCAATGCATTTTCTAATCTTTCTTGGTGGGCTGTTCATTTTATTACAGCTGAATACGGCTGAGCATACAGGGGCTATTGGAATTTTCCCCCTAGTGTGTGGTAAATGTGGAACATTATGTTTTATGTAGTGAGCAAATAGCTCAAACCCATTTCTCAATTATCAATTACACTGACTGTGATTGTCCTTAGATGGCAGACTCTCTGTAATTAGGTGGAAAATAGTCTGCTCCAGACAGAAATTTGGCTTTGAGGTGTGCCCAGGTTGAGTTTTCCACAGTGAAGGTTCTTAGCATTACAATCACATTCAAATACATTGTAATTTGTAGGTGAACTCTGTTCCAGCCAGTGTTTTAGTTGATTTACTTACTTACAAATCACTGTATGATGTTATGCCTCACTGGATATGAAATAATTCAGCATTAAAAATGAATAAGTCTGCTGTATTTAAACTTTGACAGCTGACAGGACACATAATTTATACAGTAACTGAAAACTCAGGAAGATAACACTTAATGAGATTTGGCCTTTGACTTTTTTAAGGCCTCAGTCATTTGCTCCTAATGTCAGCTTTTATAGACCATTTGCGAATACATCGACCATCTATCTCTGATCAAAGAAGATTATTGAGTGCTATTAATCACCAATATATAAAACAGGTTTTTCCAGTGGCATTGCGTTAAAGCTTTAAAGTGTGAACCACAAATTTGCCCAATTGGCAAAGTGATTTTTTTGCTCTGTGTTTCTTCAACTTTTATTCACTTTGTCTCCATCTCTTTATTATGCCAGTGGAAGTACTGGTGCTGGCAATATGGCTTATAAGTTGTTTGAGTTACTGTCTAGACTGGAGCAATGCATAACAGAAGCCGCTTGTTCTGATTCTGACTTTGAGAAACTGACTCATGTTTAAGGCTGCAGCGTGAGCGCAGAGAGGAAAGCTACACTGCTGTGAGTACGTGCCGTGGTCAGGAAGAGAGAACTCTACTGCCTCTTGTCAGAATATTCGGTGTCACGGGATCCTAACAGAAGCAAATGTGCTTTGGACGTTGACTCATTGAGGAAAAGGCCCAGTCAGTATAGGGAAACCTGAGCTACCTCACCAAGAACAGGCTGTGCGCTAATAGGTTAACCAGACTGTAATCATTACGACTTACTAATGTTTCCAATTCATATCTTTGACCTTTAAGAGGCAGCTACCAGGTAGATATATGAGATCTGAGGGCTGTTTGAAGGGGACCTCTACATGCCCAACAGCTTTGAATGTCAGGGTTCAAGACATGCATTTTGTATAATAGTACCATGGTGCCCTGTGTTGTTGTTTGTGCAGGGATTGACCTTTGTTACCAGTCAACATCACTGCTTACACCTGTTAGTCCTCTTTTAGGAGGAAGTTACATAAGACCAGCATCATTTTTTTTTACTGCTAATTCACATTACTGGCATTTGCTTCCAGTGAAGTGGAATTAATATCACTACACGTTCTGCAAAGTAAATAACATAAAATTACCTTAATTGCTTTTTCATATTAGCATATTCATCAAATGGTAATGCTCTGACACTTAAAGTACCGCACTTAACGCAGCATGACTTGTTATCACCTATTGCCAAGTGGAAGGTATTGACAGTACCAAATGAATGAATTCGTGGCTGCTTGTTGCTCAACATTAGCAAGTATTTAATTATATTTCATCATTGAATGTCTGTGTAACTAGCTTCCAAATAACAGGCACTGAAATAAAGCAGAGCATGCCGTTTTGGCAAGTTATTAAGCTCTGGGCTTATGCAAACTATCAGACTTACAGTTGAATGTCCATTCTACTTCACCAGGCTTAGTTTGAAATCTCACAACTTCTCACAAAAGGTGTTTATTTTCAGCAGTGCTGCCAACTGTTCGGTGTCTGTACTTACAAGAAGGTGGAGTTGTGATTATAGAACATGCTTGTACGTCTCCATCACCCATAAAGCTGTACAGTGAAGTGGGCAGTCTGCAGGTATATGATTTGGCACTGTAACACTGACAGGCAGCAGTCCAAAGCTCGGCTTTGGCATGCTTAAAAGTGAGAATTTTTAAAGGCACAGACGGTGTCTGACTCAAATTGAAATGTGCTCCAAATGATGTGAGTTTTCAGAGAAAGAGAGAAAGAAAGTAATGACAGAAATGAAAAAGATGCCTTGTGGAAAAATTGAATCAGTGTGCCGGATGGGAACAATAAAAACAAATAAACCTTCGGAGAACAAGCTAAAAGTCCAAAATGATCATGAGTATCCATAAATTTCTTAGGATTTTCGTTGCAACATTCCAACACTGGACAGTGTAACTGTTTGCACAGGGCAAAATCTGGCTTGGAGAAAGCCTGGCTTGGATGAAATATTTGGCTGCTGGAGGAGCCCATACTCATCCATCATTTACTGCATCTTGTTCATCAAAACATTGTCCTCAAACCCAGCAACCACCCTCAAAAGTCTCCTAACTCATTCGCCAAGACTAGATGGAAGACCATCTCTCCAGCCAATATGTTTTTCATTAGCTCAGCATTGGCCAAGCTCAGAACACCACTACCTGTGCTGTCCACAAATCCCACTAAAGTGCCCCATGGCTCAGGCGCTGATGTGAGAACAGCAGGATTTAAAACTCCCAGTGGCCTCGATGTGATAACATTATTTTGATGTGTGCTTGATACCCGCTGTCCTCTAGAACTGTGGGGTGTAAATATCCATCATGACGTCATGCCACTCCTGATGCTAAGCCAGACTCAGCCTTGATGTTGTGGGGATTGAACAGGAAACTGAACCCAGGACTGAACTTCTCCTGAAGGCAGTCTCCTGGTCCGCTGGAAACAATAGCAGGTCCTCAGAGAGACCATTGATTAGGGTTCAGCAGCAGTCCACGCAATTTTTTGGCTCAAAAGTCTTATGTACAGGGGGTGGACAAAATAATAAAATACATGGATAAAAATAATAAAAACATCTAATCCTACTTGGAATGCTGTCATACAAATCCTGAATCGCAGTGTAGTGAGATTTTGGACCATTCCTTTAAGAAGGAAAGCCTCCAATTCTTTGAAGGATGAAGGAGGTCGAAATATGCACCACTCTGCTCTCCAGAATGTGCCATAAAGAAATCAATGATGTTCAGATCTGGTGTTTGGGGAGGGCATAAAAGGCATTTAACTGAATCCTGCTGCTCATGAAACCGCTCTTGAATTGCTTAGCAGCGTGTATGGAAGCATTATCATCTCGGAATATGGAAACATCATTAAGGGACGGTGTTTGCACCACCTGTTCCTGTAAAATCGACTCATATTCTTTGGCTGTTATATGACCATGCAGAGCAATGATTGCACTTAATGACCATACCATTACAGATCCACCATGTTTAACAGTGGGCAAGAGACCTTGTGGGTTGAAGGCATCCTAATATAAAACTGTCTGGACTTAGAAAAATGATGAAAGACGTCTCATCTCATCATGTTGTTCTTTTCCACTGCAGGTCTTGTTGTGGGTCTTTATGGGTCTGTGCACACTGGTCCTGCATACAAGCAGTTTCCAAATGGCAGTCCTGCATTGTGAAGCTCACCACATTGTTTTTGACTGTCACAGATGTGTTGATTCAGTTCTGCGGTCACACTTTGTAGCGTTTGCAACTGTCATGTTAAATCTATGTTTCATTGAGCATTGATTTGTGATCACTGTTCGTCACTGATAATGCAATTTGTTACTTTTTGGCATCTATAATCATGATTTTGAAGACTGTTCTCCTTTAACGTGGCACAGCCAGCTGATCTTGTGGGTTCATTTTCTTTTGACTCATGAAACCATGCGGCCACGCTCCAGCTGCCACAAAACAGCCAGACCAATCAGCTTCCTTTGAGAAACTATGTGCATCGTTCGACAGAGAGAAGCAACAGTGCACTGAACTGGAAAACAGAAACAACAGGACATCAATGTAGATAAAAACAGCAAGAATCATATGGCAACATGCTAACAAGCTAGCAGCTTACCAATATTCTTGATCACTTTCACCATAACAGTTGCTGTTGTTTCCTTAGCTTCGGTGCTCTCCTCGCATTATTTGTTTCTCTGATTGGACTTAGATAATGAAAAACAGATGGCTGATCGACTCTGCTATGCATTTTTGTTAATTCTCCTTTGGCTACCACCACTTTTCCAAACAGTTCGAACCCAACAGCCCAGACACAGTTTTGTAAAGTGAACATTAATGTTAATTTTTGTGACTGATGCTCTTAACATTTAAAAGTGGTGATTGACAGACCTCTTTGAAAGTTGAAACACTCCTAATTTTCAGTCAACTTAATACATATCACACATGTAGCTTCCTTTGTAATTATAAATTAGATACTTGAAAGAAAAAAAAATCATGTGGTGTTTCTGCTATTTTGTGTACTCCTGTGTATATTAAATTACAGTCAAGACTACCAATATGGATCAGTAATGAAGCAGTGGTGTAGACAGAACATTTGAAATGATGATAAATGCCCTTGTGTTTGCCTGTCTCCTTAGTCATGCTAGAGGACTGGGCTTAGTGAGTTCAATCATATTTGTATGAATGACGGTGTTGAAAGGTAACTGAACACACACACTTCCTATCTCGTCTCTCTGTCCACATCTCCTCCATCTACCTACTCAGCCTGTCAGCAGACTTCTCCCAGCACAGTCACACTGACATTCTTAATCTTACTTAACCAGTGCGATCTCTCATGTAAATATTAGCGTTGAAATGTGGAGATACAGTATCTGACAGGATAAAATAATGTGATGTTATACAGCATAATTACCTAAGACATACTAGCAAGAAATTGAGTTTGACAGGGGCAGTATGTAAGAGAAAGAGCACAAGATTCAGATGTATTCTCCTTGCAGCATTATTTAAACTGAAACATTAAAGGTGCGCCGAACCTGACCTGCATGGCTGCTCCATCCTAAAACTCATATTGCTCTTCTCTTACCTCGCTGCAAAGAATACACATCATTTAATTGCACCTATGGGAACACAAGGGCATGATGTCAAGCATCTGAGTCACTCTATCTAAAGCCTGCTGTGATCTCTGTCCCCCTCTCCACCTCCACTGCATACAGGTCTGCAGGAGAGATCAGACTATGCTACATTCCTCCCTTCATGTCTTCACTCCTGATTATATCCAGACACAATACGTCTCGTTCTCCAAGGTTCTGTCCGCTGCCCCAAGCCCAGCAGACAGGAGGGAGTGGGGGGTTTGGGGGGGTCAGAGCTGAGAAGTGCGGAGGCGGGATACCATCTGAAAATGCAGGCAAGAGGTGGGGATGTAGGAATGCTGTGTTAATTCTTGGTGATGAGCTGGGTTTTCAGAAAACTATGATTTTATAGCAATTTGTTGGAATGAGGCTACATGGGCACTATATACCGGTGCACTGGTATTTTACAGTTATTAGTATATTATATAACCATTGGCTGCAAAGCTTGAAAAGGAAAACCTATATATCTGCTAAACATTCATTTATAATGTCAGCAGCTCCAAGTCACATGGTGCACATGGAGCGTAAACGGTCTCACCCAAGCAGCATTTGGCAGGCAAGTGTAAAACATATCTTTCTGCTCCGCCTTAATTCATAAAACATGAAACTTGTCACTTTCTCCTGCTTAATGTCATCTTTTCGTGAGGAGCTGATGGTTTCTGTGAAGTACATTAAAGGAAAAGGGGGAGACGTGGGGTGTGAGGGAGAGCCGGTCTCTTGGCAGCAATGTGCCTGTTGTTGGAACATTGCATTTCAAAGTGGCCCATGGAGAGGTGTTAAGCCTGTTCCAGTCTGGTGCCATACCAGCAAGTCTGACTGCTGCTGCTACCGCAGATTCCTACCCCCGATTCAAACTAGTTCCTTGTCTTCCTCGCATGGCAGCTTCTTATTTCTCAAGGCTGGTGCAACATGTCAAGAGCTCCACAAATCAGCAGCCCTCCAAGCCTCAATGACTTGCATGTGTCCCATAGCAGCAGTCTTCAAGGGACATTAAGACTTCCCGGCTCACGCAGGAGAAGATTGATATATTATGCAGGAATATTACAGTCTGAAGCTAGATGGATCATCAGAGTCTGGTTAAATGGAGGTCAGTGGCTCTCACAAAGTAAACGAAAATTAACAATGAGCATGCCTTGGACAGATTATAAAGGAAGTCTGTCCTCATTCCATTTGGTGATCGATCCCCCTCAACACCGGGTTGTAAGGTTGTGAGACATCATGCTGTTTTGCTCAAGAGATCAACTAAAGCAGAGAACAATGTGCTCAGGCTAAGTTACACGTACAGTATCAATAGATCTCACCGGGAAAGGCGCCATAGTAAAGCACACACAGCAACCAGACGTCTCTTAAAATGGCCAAGAAAGAGCCTGTGAGAAATGGGTAAAATCACTCCAACATGCCGATGTCAGAACAATGCTGTGTTTTAGCCCGTTACACCAAAAGTATCAACTGAAGGAGAGTAAGCTGAGCTGTACCAAGGGCCATTTGAGAGAGCATGCAGGGGAGGTTTGAAATCTGCACCGGCCCACGAAGTCTCACCACATCACAGCACCGTGTCACGCAGTTTCTCCAGCCAGGCAGCCTCAGTGGGGATGAGAGCATGTTAGAGTTATGGGGGGAGAGGGGGCAGAGACAAGGTTTGAGGGGGACCCTTCCATCTGGGAAAGTGAACATTCAGAAACAAAGGTCTCACGGCGAGAAACCAGCATGTGGTCTGTCTTTGTACCATGTTCAGGCAGAAAGAGTAGCAAAGAAGCTTTTTTCACTCTGATATTAAGATAAAAGCGCTATCTTTAACCAACTAAAGTGGAATTTTGTTGCACCAAGTTGATTACAAAATGCTTCTGCAACCAATATGTGAGGCCTTGCAATATGCATGGCTTCATTGCAAAGTACACCATTCACTGGTCAGCTTGCTACATATCAGTCACACTGAGATGTGATAAAGAAGTAGTTATGAGATAGTGGAGTGTAGCTGCCTGTGAAGGTCACAGCCGATGAGCAACGCAAGCAGTCATGCGATGCCATTGATAAAGAGAGCTCAGCTAGATGAAACGTTGATGTCCGCAAACCATTCACCCTTATCTTGTCTTGGACCCGATTCAACAGAGTCCAGACTGTGGTAATATTTATGTGCAGGCTTGTTTTACCCCGAAACACCCCATGGATTGCATACACATATCATCTCAGATATTTTGCACTGAAAACATTTTGCACTTGAAACTAGGTCAGGGCAAGAGTTAGCGTGGTGGAATAGTCTGCATATTGCCCATAGAGTCCTTCCTGACTACCTGACATTCCTCTGAAAGAGCTTGGAGCAGCAGAGCCACATTGGAGCACTTAATGAGGTGCTGAGTGTCTTTCCAGCCTCCGATTTTGACGGTCCGGTGTCCAGGCTGGGCACAATTCAATACTTCTAGGAAACTGCAGGGAGTGGAGTCCAATAATTCATTCCCCCCATTGCCAGCATGCTGACTATCCCAAATTCTATCATTATGTTTAAAAGGATCCATCAAAGAGCAAGCGATGATCAAAAGGTGACAATCAGGCTGTTCATATCTCTTGCAGAGGTTGTGGTTTATGATAAAGATGGTGACTTCCTGTGCTTCTTCCTCTTTAAAGAAGATAAACTAACTGAATACAACTACAGGCGTGGGACACCTTCTGAGGTTTGCCTCTATTTTTGTTGCTCAGCAGTCAAATTGCTGCAGCTGCTCTGACCGTTACGTTTTGTGTTGTGGAAGAGTGGAAAAGAAGAGCAAATGAGCAAAATGCAGAAGCAAATAATATGAAATTTCTACACGGGCCAAATTATAAATAGAATTCCTATATGAGTTTGCTAAATTTGTAGTTGCTACATACATTTGTTTGACACTACAAATGTGCATATTTTTAAAGAGATGCATTTGGTAATTTCCAGGTATGTAGTGGTATGTAGCACAAAGATTTAAGATGCCCTCTCCCATTCCCCTCTATAAAGACAAGTGTAAATCTAGAATAGGTTGCATAACTCTCAAACTGAACACAGCACAAACATAAAAAGCTTGATAGTCTGTAAAGAGTGGATGTAGAGCTCTCAAAATCAAGAGTGCTTGTTCCGAGCAAATAAATCACCAGCCTGCTGAGAAGCCTAATTGCCCATTGGCAATGTGGAGGAAAACTGTGATGAGGAAAATGACCATCATCTAATTTAATTAGGTGGACTGGAAACACTGGAGGCGGCTGTTGAACTCTGTGCCTCTGCCTATGAACGTACCACAGGTCTTACCACCTTGATGGCCTTTCAGCTGAGACTGATGGCAGTCCGTCACCCTCACAAGGATGCAAGTGCCTTTCATTTATCACCCACAATCTTGCAAAGCTCTTTTTTCTCTCCAAATACCATCCCTCAAACCTGAACACCTTTTTATCTTAAATGTGCAGCTGCGTCACTCCTGCAGGTAGTGGTGTAAAATTAGGTTCTTCTTTAGAAGTCAAGTTATCTATTTAGGATTTTTTTTCTTTCTTTTTGGTGATGTGTAAGAGCTATACAGCAGGATTTGTAAGTTGCAAATTCTCTGAAGAAATATTCTGTAGTGAGCTACAACTGTGTGCGATGGTGGAAAAAAAATCATAAATGAACAAACTGATCAAATTGTTTGCAAACCACACATCACTCCTCTTGCTGCCTAACTCCAAGTTTAGTTATTTCACACGTTTCCCAGAAACTGAGTGATCGGTAACATGAAGAACCCCCATCCCTGATAGGAATGTCGGACTGCGGCTGCTGAAGGCCAGACATTTCAGACATGAATCATTGTGGCAAAACAGGTTATTGTTCACCTCTTGACCCCTTCTCCAAAGCAAATATGTGAAAATAAAACATTGAAACAGGGAAAAACAATGTGCTTCCTTTCCAGAGGTCATAGAGCTCTCCTGAGCGTGAGGCTTTTTTGTTTCAAAACCGCATATTTCTCTGAAAGGACATATAAAATATGAATGCATACTTCTGTCTCTCACCTCAAAGAACATGTATTATTTGGTTACAGCTTTGGTTATTAAACGGATGAAAAGTTATGAACAAATGGAATCAAAATTGAAATTAAACTCGATCACTGGGGCATTTAAGCAAAAACAACAGTAGTGACTATCCTTCACTTGGCAAAATGACTTGCAAAAATTCATTTTGATCCCTACTTCCACAAAGAGCACTTCACCCACAAGTCTATTTCGTCTTCCTCATGATACTTCATTTACATTTTCACAGCACAATCTGAGCAGCTTAGCACTGTGACAACACTCTGAGTCCAGCCATTTATTTCAAGGATATATATTTTCAGTGTTGCAGCTATTCCGGAATTGAATGAGTATACTACGCTTTCAATTTCACAGAAATATTTCTGCGAAAAAATGTAAATGCAATGTCATTGTACTATTTGCATTTCATTTTGTGCTTGGGAACTCAAAGCAATCCTAACCTTGTGCTTAGACTGCTCTTACCCAAAGAAAGCAGTGTCTTTAAGTTGAGGGATTAGAGATTTCATTTTCTCAGGGGAACAGGCAGCACAGCCGAATGTAGCGACCGCTGTTTCTTTCCAAATGGGGGGAAACAAATGACTTGCAATTGTGCAATATGTTACCCAATTGTCACTGTAAGAAATCAGAAACCGCTTCCTCATGCTGAGAAGATAGGAATGAGAAACCCCTCTATTGAAGTCATCACAAGCACCTCACTGTTCTGTCTCCTATCCCATCATCCCTCTTTCCATCAACCGAGGGCTACATCTCGCTGTACCGCCACCCTTTCCACTGCGTCTTCTTCTCCAGTTCCTCTTCTCTGCTCATCCATCTAAAGTATTTTCCAAATTTTGCTCTTTCTGGCTCTGATTTACCCTGCTCAACCTAGTCAGGGCTGGGTCAGTAAACAGCAGGTGTGACTGTGAAATATAGCAGTCATTATGAAAGTTACTCAACTGTTGATGTCATGCCATTCATTCACCAAATCATTATGAGGAAGGGTGAGCTGCATTTGCTGGGAAACAAAAAGCAAAAAGCAAAAAAAAAAGTAAGAACAGTTGGCAGGCAAGCGCTGCTCCTCAGCAGGTAAACAACTGTGACTAATGAGTGTAATAAATTTCTGCAGAACCAACATTAGAGGATTATTATGGTGCAGGGTCAGCACTGTACGTAGGGGTTTATTACAGTGTTATGGTTGTAACTACAACCTTCAATCAAATGCTAGCAAGAAGGTTACAGCACACTTGTGGTAGTGAGGGTGGTCTTGTGTTCTCACTATCAAAACAATACACAGACACTGACGCAGAGGCACGTGTCCACGTGTGCTTAAAATGTACAAATACATGCGCATAGGGAGCATACACAAACACACACACATACACACACCAATCCCCCTCCTCTCCTATCACGGCTGTTCTCAGAGGGAATCTTCAGATAAACACTGCTCATCTGTTTTCTCCATTGAAAAAGCTCCTATAATGACAAATGCAGACTGTCTGACTCTTCTCCCACCCCAAGCAAGCGGTTTTAAAGATATACTTTCTATTGTTTTCTCCCTCATCCTCTCTATCCACCTCTTGTCCATCCACTTTATCCAAATACCTCCAAATACCTGCCTTTCATCTCTCATTGACTGCCAAATACCCAGAATACCAGCGTCTGCTCACTGAGTCCCTCTCCCCTCTGGTGGGACGGCTCTATTCAAGGTTTCATGTGTAAAGGTGAACCCAGGGGAACTGGCCACTGAGAAGTTGAGCCCCAATAAAAGACATCCACTGCAGGCAGATTTCTTTTTCCTTTTTTTTTTCTTCTTTTTTTGCACATAGAGATGATAGATATTTCTCACTAAGTGGTAAATAGTTTTGCAAAAACCCCACATTGCACAATGCAACGAGGAAACCTTATGAGCAAAGTGGAGAAGGAGAACTAAAAATACATACATAAAAATATATACAGTATATATTCAGCCTATATTCAGCCTACTGAAGGCTTTTACACAAATGCACATGCATGCATGCACGCGCACATGCACGCACACACACGCATGCACACACACGCACACACACACAAACACTTCACTTGCTTGTCAAATGAATAAAGCTCAGTGTATATAGAAGGACATTTTGTTTTATTAGTTTCATCTCGAGGTACTGTTGACAAAGTAACCCGATGCAGAAATGTGAAATTGTGCAAAATGATGACAGTTACTGCCTTGTGAAATTCAATTTAGATCCTCAGAGCAATGCAGACAGGGAGGCTGTAACATGTCATAGCTCAGTGGATCAAATCAAGGCTACCTGTCACCCTGCACAGCAGTGGGGAACATGTCTTTCTTAAAGGGATGGTAAACCCAGTAAAAAAACGAGGATTTCAGAGTCGAATGGAGCTGAGTAGAGTCTAGTAGAGTTGATATAATAACTGACATTATCACTAGCTAAAGCTCCATATCAGACTGAAGCACTTTGCTAGCCCTTGCCTCTTCTAATGTAGCGTTACATTGGTAAAACAATCCTCGGTATGGTAAAATGGTGGATTTATATCCACTTATTATTATTGCCATTTGTTGAGCCTGGCAAAGGATAACAGGTGCAGCTGAAGAGTCATTCAAACGGGGGCTGGAGGAATAAAATCTGATATGGTTTATCTGACTACATCGCTCTTCTTTGACGTGTGAAAGCAAAACTGATAGTTTGACTCAGGCCTAGGAGAAATTGACTCATAGGCCTCTTTCTGTATGCAAAGTTTCATGATGTTTTCTACAATGTTGACAATAACATTTTTATGAAAAACTACATATTTTAGTTTACCATCCCCTTAAAGATGACATTCCCAGTGCTGCCCGTCTCGCCACAAAGCCAGGCACCAATATATTTCTCAGTAAGCCCACCTCTGAAGTGGATCCTGCCCTGAACAAGCTCCATGGTGGATTCCATGACCTAATATGACACTGTCCAAACTAGGATTAACTATCACATCTGGCTCCTCAATCATCTCCTTCAGCTATACCAGGGAAACGGAAATGTCTAAATATAGGTATCAGCTTACAATACCTATTAATTACACCTGAACCTTATTCTGTCCTCCATGAAAAGGGCTGATGTATTAGAGTCTTATGCAGAGACCTCCTCGGCTACACGGTGAAAAACACACAATACTCTTTCAAAGGTCTGTTTTTGTTTCCAATCTGTTTGACCGACACATTTTTCTTTCAAAGTCCTTTTCTTTTCACTGGATCTGTCGGCTCAGACAGACGGACTGACGTGGAGACACTGCACTGTGCAAAGGTATTCTGTGTGTGTGTGTGTGAGGCAGTTTTCACCCGGGGTCTGCATCCCATGATTCCCTGTGGGTCTATCCCTCACTCACATAAAAGAATATTCTATTTCTGACCCCTTTAGGTGATGTGTGAGTATTTTTATGTGCATGTGTGTATGTATGTATGTGTTGGGTGAGAAGGAATGAAGTCTAAACCTACAATCATTATCTTGTGGTCGAACATGATGTTTAATTTTGCATTTTATCACGTCAAAGTGAAACTAGATCTTCACCGCTGAGCTTTATGATGGCACAACCTCCCGTATCTCATCACCACATCTTTACACTCGCACTCAGCCGTCAGTTAACTAGAAACTGTGAGTTTGCTCGAGCGGGCCAACACACCCTGTCCTGTGAGAACATGCTGTTTGCATGGGTAGTCAGAAGTGGGTTTGAGCAATTTCCTGATCATTAAGAGGTCCTCCTCAGAAAACCTGATAAATTGCAAAACTCAAGACACGCCAAGCTTCAGCTGCTGGTATCATTTTTCTCGCAAAAACAATGAGGTCTAACTAGCTTTTTGGAAAAGTTTCTTAAAGTTTTCTTAAAAAAAAAAATGAAAAAAGAGAAGAGAGAAGAAAATTCCCATCCTCTTATTATACTGGTGTAAACCTGAGACATCTAAATATGAATCCCATGTCTAAAGCGGATAGACGCCATATGTTTTTTGGATTGAAATGATCCAAGCAGAACAGAAAAACATCCATACGGCTGACATAATTTATGTCCTTCAAGTCTCAGACGAATGATTTGTCCCCTTTGCTCTCTCCTTTTAGCCTGGCATGTTACCTCAGTACAGGCTGAATTTTGGCAGGAAGACTGCGGCTGTTGTTATTCTTAGTTAATTTGGAATAATCATTCTTTCTCTGGCTATTAATTTTTTCATTGGTTTTATGAGGATTGTCATTGGGTAAAATGACGTTGGCTGCCCAAAAGCACTGACCAGCTGTGATGTATATGGGACCAGAGGCAGGAAATTGAAGATGTGCCCCTGATGTAGTTAGCTTGTGGTTTAGCTCTGTAGGAAGCCTCGTTTTATGAAATGGAAATAAACAGAGCACGATGATGGAGATGAGGAACCAGCTCATGTGTTGTGCTGGAGCTCAGCTGCTTGATAATTACATTTTTTTTTTCACTGAAAGTGGTCAAACAAGCAGACACAAGAGAGTTCAAAAAGATGACTTCAGGCCCCGTATCATCTATCCATCTCAATACAGGCCTCCAGTGCCAAATGTTTGAATCATATGGTGGAAGATCTGATTTGAATCCAATTGAGAAGTCTTTTGCTCCGGTTTGGTTTGTGTGGCAGGACTGTCAGATGAGAGGCCAAGATCTGCAGCAGAAGTCTTTTCAGAAAACAGTAAGTCCATCATGGGAGAGCGAACTGTTTTAGATGCTGTCATCTAATCTCAATGATATATGAATTATAGGTCAGTGCTCATTCACTCACTCACGCAGTAAAATGCACACACACATATACACAAACCCTATTTCCTGTCAGAAGCTGCACATGCACAAGTGTTTCTTGCAAACAGATGTTTTCCTCATAAAGCCATATTTTCATTGCCATGGAGATAAGTCTTTAGAGGTATGAAAACTTTCTCATGGCAAAAAGTTCACCAAAACACATTTTCTGTGTTTCACAACAGGACTGTTGCACATGGTGTAATATGAGTGTCATTCCAAACTCAAATATCCACCGCTGTAGGAACTGATGCCTACTATTCCAAAATTATTGCTGACATTAACGAAAAGCACGTTACTGGATACTGTTGAAGTCATGGGCCATCTTAAGAGCTTTGCTCAGCCAATACATTCATAAGAATTGAATAATCTGTGTTTTTCCCACAGTGGGTAGTCCGGCTGAGGGCTAAGCGCTGCTTTTGTAGGGGCTTTTCTAGGCTACTTTTGTGGGGCTTAATTTAAAATCTTGTGTCCGTTGGCCAAAGTGGTCAGTTAACTCTTTGCTTGGTCTCACATGACTGCTTTACCTGATTTCAGTCCCAGTTCCACTAAAAATCTTGTGCTGTTTCTCCAGGTTCCTGGTTGTCTGTTTGGCCTTGTGTTGTTAACAGCTACTGCCCTTGATTTGTGAATGTTAAAACACGAGGAAGAGAAGGACAAGCACTTGGCTTGCAGTGTATTTGCAAGTTAGGTAAGTTTTTAAGCTATAGGCAGTAGTAAAATGGGTAGTAAAATAATGTAATTATCTTTGTCAAGGGTACAGCAGTAAGTATGCAGCGTGTCCATTTGTTGTGAGTGTTAGCTCGTTTAGCTGTGTTTCTTTTGTCAAGAGAAACAATAACCTAACCTAACCTAACCTCTTCATCCACACACTTGGATAAGTCTGGCATACAGGACTTATGCAAGGGGGGCAGGAGGAAATTTGTGATATGTAGTCACAGTTCCTGTCCTCATTTCCCCTCTGATGTGCTGCAGAACGTGTCATTTGAACATTAATTTCTGTGATAATTTTTTGACTTGTTATTGTCATTTCTTTTTTAGGGTGTGAGGCTTGAATGTTTAAAGCTGGCACACACAAGACACACATCATTACTTCAACAAACAAAAACATGGCATTCACATTCCATCCTTGTGATATTTGGTCTGTGATATCCTGTCTAATGTGTGTTGCCTAGGTATTTTTTTTTCATGACATATATGTATTTGATTGAAATATGAACTTAAATTCTTAAAAAACTACCAAGCTTTTGATGAGATGTTAATGTTTCAGTGGTCATAGGCTCATTGGTATTAAGTGTTATGTCTGGGATCTGTGTTTAGGGTCTTTCATTGCTGTGCAAGGCCAACTGGTATAAAGGCTTTTCTAACTGAGCAAGGCATTTTATACATTTTCTAGTTGCATTTTTATGGTTCAGGGCTTGTTTGCACATTAATGATCTACAATTATACTTTTTTCAGAGTTACCCTTGAAGTATCTGAACTCTAACTGACTACTGAATGTCACTTTTCTTTTCTTTATTTCCAAATTTGATGTAAACCTTGCACTGAACAACTCAGAGTGGAGCAGAAAATGAAAGCGGACGTTGATGGTCGGCTTTATAGCGAGGTGCTAAAACTCAAATTTGTCAGTCATGACTTAAACTAAAAGCTGCTCTGTGGAGACACAAAAAAGCTCCAACTGACTGACAGGAAGTCTCATTTGAACTACAGTCCAAGAATAAATTGACTCCTCATTACTGTATCCTTTTTGCATTTATTTGATGTTTTCATTATGCACTGTCTGTCAGACTTCATTTGAGCAAATACCTAAATTGAATTCAGTATAGACAGTCAAAGGTCCGACTTGGAAAAGTCCTTTTATTGAAATCGCAGGTGTACCTGAGCCTGCCCCCCCTCCTCTTCTTGCAGTATCTCTCAGGATATAAAAAGCCAGTTCTAGCTACCTGGGTAGCTCCACATTTCCAGCTGTGAAAATATCAGCAAGAGAACTTAAGCATGAATTGTTATTCATTCAGACTTATAAAGTAAGTGGCTGAAGCTGCGGGGCGTCATTTGATACCCTCTCAGCACCTTGGAAAGCTCAGGATGGTGTCATGTTGGCAGGCAGACATATTGTTGGCTCAGCTGGCAGGTCCAGGGCAGGTGGATGAGGCTCATCACAGACTTCACACAATTTATTGATAGATACTGGAGGCACACCCTTGTCAGTTATAAGCCATAAAGCCATTGTGGTGAACGCCTTGGGTCAAATTTAGTTTGCAACGTACGTTTTGCAGCACTAAATATGAAGGTGTTTGAATTTATCTTTGTGACAGCAAGAGGTGAAAAGAGGTGGTGTGTAAAACATCTTTATCTTGACACAGGAAATGCTCAAGTTGTGATCAGAAAAGGCCCCAATTAACCACATGTCTAAAACCTTTTTAACAAGGCTAAGATATGATGATGCCCTAATAATGCGGCCCTGTGTGAGATACTTTATGTGTTTACTTTACTATGACTAAATTTTATTTCCATGCAGGCGGTAAGAAATACAAAAAAAATCTTAAATGTAAGGCAAACTACTATATGTCTGTTTGCTGAGTGCTATGCACATATTCTATAACCTCTTTATTTTTCTTTACTTCCACACTGGTCAGCTGCATAGCAGACTACTGTGTCCACTGAGCAACTCCTCTAGAGAAGGTGGAGGTTAAATGCCTTGCTTAAGGGCAGCTTGGCAATAGATGCTTAGGGAGGAAGAAGCATTACACATTTACTTTCCCTGTCCAGGTATTCACAACAACCCTATACTAGCAACCTTCTGGTCCCAGACTCGCCTCTCGAAGCAAGCCCACATTGAGCTCTTCATTCAGAAGTCAAATACCAATTAATGGTGCTCAATGATAAATAGCCACTCTGGAAAAAATGCTCACTGAAATTCATCATTGTTTTCCAATATAAAAAACATGTTTATAAAATAATAAAAAATCAATATAAATGAATAAATTAATAGTTTTCATTTTCATGCCATGAATCAGTTTATCAGTCAGTTTTGATAGATACACTGATACATCGAAGTCAAGATTCATGATGAAGTCATGAGTCTCAGCCAGTTCAAACTTGTTTTGCTACATCTCTTCAGACGGTGAAGTGGTGTGACAGCTCTTATCTTGTGAAAGGAAATGTTCAAGTTGTAATCAGATAACCGAGAAACATATTCAGCAGTTTCCTTTCGAGTGAGGGGTGAAAAAATTCCCGTCAATAACAACATCATGATAGAGGTGAAGCTTTGGGGGTTTGAACACGGGCTATGTCTCATCATTGATGGGAGAATAGTAAATTAAATACTGCACAAGCTCTCTTTTTATTTTAGAATTGAGCTGTTCGTAGGTTTTGGTCTTGTGAGGCATAAAGACACTATTGATAAAAGTACCAGATGAGATCATGTATAAATAGAGGTTTGCCAAGCAGGTCAGCTCTCTTTTGTCATCCTATCAATCACTTGAAGAGCAATGATACTGTCAATGACTAGAGGCTAAATATGACTTTGTAGAAGTAGATCACATCTCTCTTGTGAGGCCGGCAGTACTTCAAGCCCACGGTCTGAATGGTTTTGCAAGGTGTGTATATGTGAGAGTGTGTATGTGTGTGTGTGTGTGTGCGTGTGCGTGTGTGTATGGAGACCATTTGGGAACACTGTCCTACTTTTGTCTGAGCGCAGCCTTATTCCTCCTGACAGTGGTCACGTCTTCCCACCGCTGAGGCTGAGCTCAAGTCTTGGAAAGCAGCCTTGTCCTCTCCTTTCTTGTGGACAGGAAGTGCTCCTGTTTGGCAGTGTTCACCTCCTGAACGCCAAGCCACACCAGCCTGAGGAAGGCTCAGTGCTGCACCACTCAAAGAGGAGGGGGATATGGGCAATGCATGCTTCTTGGACACACACCTGCGTGTATGCTCGTTCTTATCAAATTCGTACAGTTTGAGCGATTTGAAAGCAAAAGCAAGAGAGGAAAGGTCAGGTTGAGTTGAGGTCACTGCATGCGACTAACTGGACCACTGGTTTGATGGAAAACCACTTGAAAGAAAACCACTAAGAGGGAACAACTTTATACCAAGAGGTTATGGGGGGCAAAGAGTTGAGCGTATACAATTATTTCTGACCATTTTTGTGTAGAATAGATAGCCTGTGAGAGGAGCACAGACATGAGTCACCTAATATCATGATAATTGTTGAACACAGACACCGACACATCAGTGCGACTCGGTGGCCATAAACCTCTGTTCCCATATGTGATTTCGGTTAGGTCCGTGGCCTGATCTATCGTGACTGTTCTAGGAATGTCCGCTTCTCTGTCCGTTGGCTTTTATTGTTGTCATTTTCCTTTCTTCTTAATAAACATGTAATTTGCGCCGTGATTGATGGTCTTTTTATGACTGTTATTACTTTCCCTCTTTCCTTGTTGCAGAGTCCAATAGCTTAACCAGCCAGTCCTCTCAGCCCCTTGGTCCCCATAAAAGTGATGGGCTAACGGTAAGGGCCTTCTCCTACCAAGCCAGCTCCTCTCTGCCTCTGCTCCTGTAATTCCCATTACTGCCCTGGGCTCCAGGAGCTCACATCCCAAAACCTGTTCACTCTTTTCCTTTCCTCCTCCCCTGCCACCGTTTTTTCCTCCTTTAACGGCACACAAAACCTCTGTTGTGCAACATTCACAACAATCACAATAAAGTTTGTGGCTGGAGGAATGAGGGGAGCATACTTGAGTCTAGACTCGAGAAGCGATGTAATAGACATACCTGTGCTGTGTGGACAGTTTATTTGAGCACCTTTAGAGCGGGCTACCCTGTGGGCAAAGGGAAATAGGTTGCAACAAGCAACCTATTTTAATGCCAGCTTTATACACTTTGCATAAAATTTTAATGGTTTTTCACTTTTCTTAAAAAGTTAAATATCGGTTCAGATCTTTTGGTAAGCAGTCCATTATAGAGAGAGAATATTTTTGTTTGATTCAGTCATTTGTCAGAGGGATACATTTCAATCCGAATTCACTTTTCAGACCTCAAATGATTGCTAAAGTACATGCATAAAATACATTGCAGTGGACAGTACCTCTCAAGTGACTTTTACCAAACTACAACAAATAGGCCTGCAGGGCTTACAAGCAAAGAACACACATCATGAACTGTGTTCGATTTATGCAGTACATAAATATTTCTAATGGGGAAATTATTTTATTTTGGCTCCATACTTTTAGGACAAAGTTTTCCCAAAATATTTTTGAACTTCAATAATGCAGGTTTATTAAGATGAAGTCTGCCGATTGATCTCGTTTTCCCTCCAAGGGAAGCTAATGGCTTCTTCAAACCTTTGGAAACTCACTGGTCACATTTCACTTCAAGTTCAATGAGCCACGCTTTTAAACAAATCCTATTTTTATTCACTGACTTATGACGTGATAACATCAGAATAATGTTACCTCAGGGGCCAAGCGACAGACATGGAGGCTCCTCTGAGAAAGCCATGGCTTTGAACAAGGAATACCAACAGAGATCTTCAAGGCTGTGTGACTTTACCACAGAGGCATCAGTGGGTAAATTATGACCAATTTATATGTATCACAGGCCACGACGCAGGTCTGATTTATGCTCAAGGGTCCACCAGTAGACTCAATTACAAGTCAACCTGCGGTCACAGACATACCTCAGAAGTGTGTTCTCCCATGATGTAAATTCATGGGAGTATAAATCCAGAAAAGATATTTTGCACAGTGTGATGTAAAGAGTGTCTGCTATTTTAGCAAAAAAAAAAAAAAAACATTATTACCAAACGGTATCTTGACTTTGCATTACAGCCCACCCATGCAAATGTTCATCCCAGCCGAAATAAACGATGTAACTTATGCAAATTGTCTACATAAAGAAACTTGCCATTAAGATGTCAAAGACAAATTAAACACCATCTACAGCAGTGAGAAAAGACAGCTGTAACATGCAAAGACAACAAGCTTGCTTCATGCTCAGAAGGTGATGGTATCAGCGATCTTCCCACATGAGCCTTCCTCCTGGTGTGAATGTGGTTCAAAGCCACATCATGTGAATACGCATGTCTAACAAATGCTTCCTTCTCTTGGTCTTTATAAAGGCGATAAAGCGAGTGATGTGGGGGCCACTTCTCTTCAGTAGCTCAGCTGGACTCTGATCTCACCATGCACATTCAACTTAACTTGACATTTCTGATGCTTGTGCTGACTCTGGCCAGTCAAGGTAAGTCAAAGTAAAGTGTTACATCTATAGTCCACATAGTATTTTGAGATATACATTACTGAAGGATATATCTGCTCATTTTTATTTTATTAGAAGACACAATATTTTTTTGGCTATCTTAGTCTTATAGGTTCTTTCTTTTAATTTTCCCCAGCTCATACAGCAAAAATCTATGGAGGGCATGAGGCTGTGCCACATAGCAGGCCCTACATGGTGCTTTTGGATCTTCATCCTCCTGCCGGAGATAGATACTGTGATGGGTTTCTTCTGAGTGAGGACTTTGTGATGACTGCCGCTCACTGCAAAGCCAAGTCAGTTCGGTTCAGTATATTTACCTGCAGACAGCGGTGCTGCTCAGGATTCTGGGTCCTCTGATAAGATTTGACAGCCAGATGTTTTAACCTCAGCCCTCTAAAAGAGCACCTTCAACTTGGGCCACCCTGAGAGCATTCGGCTTTTTCCACCCAACTATTGTCGGAGCGCCTGCCAATGTAACAACAATATAAAATGGATGGCAACAGAATCTGCTGAGTAAATAAAAAATGCCAGGCGTGTCTGTAGTGAACAACTAATCTAAACCAACTGTTTGTGCTATAAAATGACAAATTCCTTTAAAGATACTGCAACATTGCCATCAGAAAGAGATCAGTGATCTTTTTTTTTTTTTGCAAACAGCTTTTAAGAGCGTAACATCAGCAGCGTTACATTCAAAATATTTTACTCAACATCATTTTGTGGGTAGAGTGCTCTAATTGCTAATATACAAACCAACAAGCTCATTAAAGAATCATTTGCACTGTTATCACTATCATTTTTGAAGATACTTTTTAAACAGTTATTTCACCATTTAATCTTGTTATTTCAGAAAATACTCTGTCTATCTGGGACTTCACAACTATCACTCCAGCAATAAGGTGATCATATCCGTGGACAAAGCATTCCCACATGAAAATTACTATTCTGATGGAAATGAACTAAAAAATGATATAATGCTACTCAAGGTAAGTAGAAGGAATCTCTATACTTTGCAGTTGTTTTATCACTGTTTCATTACCTCTACCAGTTCATTAAATTTATAAGGTTTAACTATTAAAATAATTTGGTGCTGCATTTATGCAATTGATTTTGTTCTTTAGACAATGGCTGGTAAAGTAATGAATGTCTCATCAGTTTGTGAAAGCGTGCCTAAACATCTTCTGTTTTTGCCACTTATTTTAAGTAATGAGCCAATAAGATGGAAAAACACCCATCTTATTTTACCCTAGATTATAATACTGAGAAGTCTCTCTGCTTCTCTAAGATTCAGCTTTGCATTCTGCACTGAGATTATGGATGTCCTGCTGATATCCATATTACAATATTAAATGAAAAACGAAGACAACTTCGACTGTCTCTCTCATCTTTTATTGAAGAATTTCCACAGGAGATAAAGATAAAGAGATAATATAAATTTTTGTAGTCAGCAACATAACATTTTTTGTCATTTTCAATGTTTATGTTCCCCTTATGCAACTGCTCTTTGTGAATACATTCACAAAAGAGAGCCATACAGTATTCATTATGAATACCACTTAACGAGCAATAAATGGGGAATATCTTAGGCAATATTGTGAGCACTGGAAGAATCTGATTACATATTTTGGCTTGATGTTTGCATTTTTTTAACCCTCCCTCTTCCTCAAGTTGAGCTCAAAGGCAGTTTTCAACCAGAATGTGAGCAAGATTGAGCTTGCAGGCCCAGATGAAGGCAAACTACCACAAAACTGCCTCGTCTCTGGCTGGGGAAGAACTAACAGCACAAATAATCGACACTCTGCTATTCTCATGGAAGTCAATATAACGCTCAAAGAGAACACAGACTGTTCTGAGAACCACTGCTACTGCTCTGAAGGAGAGGACGGACCGGCCCAAGTAAGTCCTTTTATGTCAGTTTACATCTAAACTAGGCTCAAACATGATACTTGATTGCAATGAGACACCTTACTAGGCTGTAATAATGTGTTAGCAACTAAACATATACATTTCTAGGGAGACTCTGGTGGTCCACTGGTCTGTGATGGCATGGCTTATGGGGTAGTATCCTACACCGATAACAACACACAACCGCACATCCATGGCTTCACCAAGATTCCTGACTATAAAGACTGGATTGAAATGACCATCGTCGCTGCCAGAAAAAAGAGCTACAAAGGGAATTAAGATTGACAACTCTTGTTGTATGACTAACTTACAACATGTAATGATTGTTCATTTGAAATTTACAAATACGCTGTTTTTTGGAGCTCAATAACTGCTAATGCAATGATGCAAGAATTAATCTTTACACTTTGACCCATATCATGCAGCCACATCTGCTTCCCCTCTGCAGTGACTCTGATTCAAAGGCAAAACTCATCTTCAGAATAGACATGGCTTTATAATGACAGGGATTATTTGAAATAAATGAGAAAAAAATATTGCTGAGGAATGGAACTATCAGAAAATAAAAATAGAGATGCTTTGGCTTGCTGATCATGAATACAGACTAAAAGGGTTTGATAATAAAAAAAAAATCAAAATATATTTTAATTACAATATCATCTTCAGGAACTTGTGTCACAAGACTTAATGTTTGTTGATGGTTTGATAATTTTCAGGAAGATGTAAAAAATGTGACTGCCATGGGTTTGTACAATAGTACAATAGTTTTGTTACACTGGAATTAATTAAGTTGTAAGTTTTTAGATCATTGTTTTTTTTTTCAATGCTTCATTTATTGTTATGGACAAACTGCTAAAAAAAAAAAAAAGAGATATTTTTATTTCCATGATGAAGTCTTGTTCTATATCAATTTTCTACTTTGTCACTAAAGTAAGGCTCTCTTGCTCTGTGTATTTACTGATTGCATTAATGAAAACAAAGTATCCTTCATGTTTTCTTTATACTACTACTGTTTTATATATATATAATTGCTCCTCTAGTTTGCTCTGATCAGGGTTTACACCATTTTGTTTTGCAATATGAATTAAAGCAACAATAAAGACAACACTGCCACCTTGTGAATGAAATGCATAATATCAACAGTGAAACAATGCAGAGAATCCTTGTGCTGGAATAGAAAGCTCACATCATCTCTGTTGTCTCTGACAGTTAATTTTTTAATACTATCAACTCTAATAAACCATCATGTAGCTGCATCATTGAGAAAAAACAATCAAAGGGCTTCTGTTCCGGAAGAACACTGAGAGCATCTAGCTGTCTTCCTAAAGTTATGAGCACGTTGTCTGGATCAGAACCACACTTCTTTGAAATAGAACTGATGTTGGTGTAAACGCAGTCATTTGGGAACACACAAAAAAGCAGCTAGTGCCGGGATATAATGTGATCTCCTCTTCACATGATAGTTCTTTAACAAGGCCACCCTGCCTCATAACTGTAACAAGTTCCTAAACAATCTATTTCAACCCTGCCAGACCAGAATATGCTCAGAAGATATCACATACTCACTGCAATGTAAAATAGATGGGACATTTAGTTTTTTTCATGTCCTCTTTAAAACCATACCCTCATAAAGTATGCTTTATGTATGCTGTTAAGAATACTTTCACTAGCAAACTACGCACAATACAAAGTATCACTAAACCTGTAAATCCCTAAGGAGCAAAACTGCACATATAAAAAGGGACAATAACATTTACATATATTCTGGATGGAATTTCCTTTATCATTTATTGGCAAAGTTACTGGCAACTAATTGCATTATCATAACAGGATTATATATAAGGCATACAGAAAATAAAACGTTATCTAAAACAGGGGACAGACATTTGTGAAGATTTTTTTATTTCAGAAAAATACAAACATGAAATCATAGCATGCTTTAAAAAAACAAAAACAAAAAAAAAAAACCCAAACACAAAATTAACATGATGATATGACAACGTTTTGTATCATCAGAACACTTTAGCTGAGAAAACTTGAGAACAGATTTGGCCTGCTTTACAGTCACCTGTCACAGTGCTTAAAATGTGGGTAGCATCTAATTTTGAAACAAAAAGTACAATCTCTTGATGTCCAGATGATGAAGCAAAGTCTCTGTAGAAACCAAATGGCTTGAGAAGGAAGCATTGTGTTAATCACTTGAGGAGGCTTAAGATAATCAACCAAAAGGCTTATGGTCCATTTAACAATGACTGTATTTATTTAGTAGAATATCAACTGTTTGTTTACTCCTTATCCTATTTTCTCTCCTGACACATAATGTGCAAACAAAAACGGCAATGTTATTTTTCCCTCAAAATCACCACCACCCTGCAGGGCACAGAAGGTTCAAACTTAAAAGTTGTATCCATTTGCTAGTTATACATTCCCTGCCTTCATGGCCCTGTCTGAACGTGTGTATGCAGAGCTCAAAGTGAGACAAAGTGCACTTATAGAAACAGAAATCAAAATTGTTTTTTTTCAGATCAATTGAAAAATGAGGACTCGATGGAAAACAAAAGCTACATTAAAAATAAAACTTGGAAAAAGACCAGCCAGGATGGCTTGGCGTGCAAGCCGACCCTCGCCTGAACTTATCCAGGCTGCTCTTACCTATATAAATGGTTTAACAATGACTTTTCAACATTTGGTGCAGTACGTTCTGCACCGCTATGAATTCCAGCGAGGTCTGCTGTCATCAGAATGGGCTGCGGTTCAGGTGGGTAGTAAGGGTGTTGCCTGGAAAACAGACATCCACCAAGCCAGGCTACCAACCACCGTCGTCACCTATGGTGTTGAAACCGGAGATAAAACAGATTGAGAATTCAATGCAAAACCACAAGTTTGTTGTGCAAATCTGGCTAATCAACACTTTTGTTGACTGTCTCTTCTTTTTGATAGCAAGTTACCTGGATAATTTGAAATCAGAGTCAGAACTACTCCATGATACAAGTAGCAAGGTAAGAAACTGGTACAAGGATCCAAAGAATTTCTACTATGCTACCACTCATGTAAAAGAGACTGTTACAAACTTTCTATGAAAAAATTAAGACACTCAGGGCTGCAAAACTGACATTTAAAAACACTTTCATAATATGACAACTATTTTTGTAACAGGCAAAAACACACCGTCATAAATATGAATACTTAAAACCAATAAAGTGATGTTCCATTGAGTGCACATTGTTCTCCTGTAATTATAAAGAGCATTTTTCCTAGTTAGACAACAAAGCCTCAATAGAGGAAAAATGCAGAAGTACCAGCTTCGGGACGAGTGCCAAGTAAAACCTTCTAAAGGTCTATTAGGTAAACCTGGGTTCCTTTTATTAATACTAGTACATTTACCTACAACCAAGCTTAATATTAAAAACTGGATTGGTTAGGAGGAGACCAAATGTTTTTGGAGTTGTTTTTTTTACTACCATAGAGGGAATGCTCAACATGGAGTTTTTGCAGACTGTAGTAGCCTACCTTTGAAACCCCACTGCAGTAGAGTGCTAAACTGGACCATCAACATATTGTTTCTTTCAACAAATTTCAACTACAGGAGGCCTCAGTAGGCATCAATGAGCACTGCTCCACCCCCTGTTCAAAAAAGAAAAAGCCCTTTTATTAATGAGGTCCCAGGTTCTGCAGCCAGGCACAGATTGGATGAAGGAGGTCCAACATAATCCAGTGCTGGAAAAATAAAGATCCTGCAAAACCTGCCCTAATTAAAGGCAATTGTGTAGGTCTCAATACTGCTTTTAGAACTCAAGATTATGTATTCATATCAACCAAATGTAAAGAGATTATGGATTAAAAATACATCCTGTACAGACAACTCTACATGTTTCACTGAGTGCAACGAGGCTCAAGACCATGCATGGGGAGAAAGCCAGCCTGATAAAGAAGCCACTCCAGTTAAAGTACTGACAAAACTGTCTCTGGACTGAAAAGAATGAAGGGGCTGAATCCAATCAGCAGCTAACAGGCTGTGGCTTGACAAACACCAGGTTGGCTGCCTATTGCTAACTAATGGTGTTTACGCTCAATTAAGAAGCCTCACCATAACTACCATGGCTGTCTCTGTACAAACCTCCTGAACGGTTTCCATATCCTCCTCCTTGGTTTCTGTGAAACCACACAAGAAAAAAGTCTCAGTAAAGAAATCAAAGTGCATGTGAGTCAACCGCATTTTATCAACAATTACACAACTATGTCTAGTCTGTCTACAATGTCATGTATAACAACCTAAGAAGTTAAAGTGATGTGTTGGGTTATCAAAATGAATTAAATGAGAAATGTGAAAAATCAAGCCTGTGAAATTCCATTTTTGCCAGGAATTATTTTAAGATTCAGTATTCACCTGTCTCTGTTGTAGTAGCCTCGTTCCTGGTAGCCGCCGCCCCCACTTCTGTTGTCGTATCTTGTCCCTTGTTAAAATAACAAACATTTCAGTACAATTCAGTACAAATTACAGATGAGGCAAATTTGTAGCCAAATATTTATTTTGCAATGCTACAAAAAGAGCCAACAAAACTTGCCTTGTGAGAAGCCACGGCCACCTCTTCCACCACCTCTTCCCCAGTTGCTAAAATATCCTCCTCCTCCACTTCCACCTGAACCTCCTCGGAAATTGCCACCAGAGCGGCCACCACCGCCTGACTTGCCGGCCTGGTCCACGCGGATCTGCCTGCCATCAAGAGACTATAGAGAAACCAGAGGATGAGAAGAGCAGCAAGGAGTGCAAGAGGAAGGGAAAATTAAAGGGGAACATGTATGATACAAAATAATGATACAAGATTTGAGGATATTCAGGGTTTCAGCCTAAATTCCAAGAATGCATTAGCAGGGCATGATCCATAATTCTTAACCCCAGAAAAAAGATTAACGGGTAAACAGAGCCATCAAATAGGTTAGACTTATGGTTTACCTTCCCATTCATAGCTAGCATGGCATCCTTTGCTTCATCTGGATTCTCAAAGGTGACAAAACCAAAGCCACGGGACCTCTGGGTCTCCCTGTCTTTGATAACAACAACTGAAAAAGAAACTTAAGTGAGTATGTGTTAACTCATGACCGTAAATTAAGATCAAACTTACTATAATAATTACGTTAATGGTGCTGATAAATCGATATTTATTCAACTTGCCTTCAGATATCTGGCCATATTTAGAAAACACGTCCTCCAGAGACTGTTCGGTGGTGTCGAAGCTGAGGCCACCCACAAATAACTTCCCCTCGTCAGAAGACATGATTAGTTTAACCTGTAGCCAAAAAGGTAAAAATACTATCACGCAATGAAGTCAAACTTGCTAGCAAGGAACGATTAGCTAACGCTTGCTTCCTGCTAGCTATCCCGTGCGTGCTAGGCAAAGATTCAACCCCCTTTGTTCCTATATTGTTCTCTTCACCAAGGATAATTACACTGTTAATTTGGTTACCATCGTCCGTAGTTTAAATGTTTTAGTTACAAGAGTGTAAAAAGAGGCTAAATTAAGTAGTAAGATGACTAACGGTATAAACAAAAGCTCTGCAAAATTGCTAGACACGAGGTAGATAATGAGCTGTTCAGTTAGCCGCAAGGACACGGTTCCGATAGAAGGATGCTAATGCCATAGCACCTGGCCTTCTCTAGGCTTACTGCGTGTTGTAAACGTCCATTTACGTTTAGAAAGACTTCGTTACTATTTTCTTTTCCTACTGACATTTACATTGGTAAGAAAATAATTGTAGCCACGTATATGTAATTGTAAAGCTCATAATTACCGCCGAGAAAACTCCGCTGAAATTAAGACGAACACTACCTGAGGCTGGAACGACGACAGGAAGAAGACCGTTATCCGTTTCCGCTGCTGCTTCCAGAATAGGAATTTGAATTTTTGTAGCTACCAACCAACTAGCTTGTGCAAGAAAGAAAAATAACTCGGATTCATATTAAACATACGATAAATACGATTACGCTCTGATAGTGTTACATCCTATCCTACTACTGAACGATTGGCAAGCAAATGTACAAATTTTAATTGAACGTTTAATGATTTGTGCATTCATTTTGCAAAGCATCCGTAACAGCACTAGGCCTTCATGCATATTCATAAAAGCGTTGAGATCACTGGGAGCATAACTTACCGCTTTAGGCCTAGCTGGGCGTGGCTTCCACGAGATCAGGCGCCATCTGAGGAAGCCAACAACTTTACTTCCATCCGGTCAGAGTGAACTTACATGAACATGTAGTTGTTACAGCGTATAATATGGACAAGATTTCCTTAAAAATGAGCTAATTTTTACATTTGTTAAAATAGTTTTTGGTCAATGGATTGTATCTGAGTGCATACTGGTTTCTGTCTATGAATGGAGTTGGTTTATAGAGACGAATGTTTTTCAAATTTTCTTACAATTTATCTACAAAATTTTATGTATGTAAGGAAATTTTCAGATTTTACATATTGTTTCATATAAAAAAGTAAATTAGAAAATATTTTAAAAAGCCCTGCAGTACTTAATACATAGTGTACATAGTAATTTGTTACAAGAGATGGAGTTAAAAGTATTTTTATAGTATATATTTTTAATAAGGAATACCTTTTGCATTCCTTTTATAACCCTGTACTTATACTCTACTCCTATACTTTACTTACACTATAGCCACAGAAAAAGGGTGAGTGAAAAGACAAGAGGATGATTACTATCCATTGAGGAAGATAGGAAAAAAAGAGTTGGACCTTCAGATTTCAGCTGTATACATTTGTTTGATTACCCTGGCTGCTTACCAATTTGTAGGTAAAAAAAAAAACAGTTTTTTCATTATTTTGCACTGGCTCCACACAACATACTTTATGTAGTTTATTAACTACTTAAACTGGGAACAGGTTCTCAAATGCCCCCCACCACCACCACTCACCACTGAGGAAGTGTGTTGGTAATGTGGACTCAGCCAAACTCTGGAGCTGCTGTAGGTCTTGAGGCTTCAAAATGAAGTACTCTCGTCTCTTGGTCAGGGGCTTCACACTTATCCTCCTCAAAACTGTCATGGTCATGCTTGAGAATGCAGGGATTGTGTAGATCACACAAACTAACAATGTCAAAGCTTGGAGGATTTTCTCTTCAGTTCTCTAGGATCTTTCAATAAGTTGCCTCTTGGATGTCAGTGCCATGTTGAATTGTGCTTGTTGCTCGGTTAGGCTGCCACGATCCTTGCAGGGCGTAAAAGCAAAGTTGATAGGGGACAGGCAGTGTCGCCCACAGTAGGATAAGCTCCTGACAGGCTGTAATAAATAAACACTTGCTGCTGTGGTGGGCACATGTGATCCATAAATACTGCCTACCACTCCAGGAAACCTGTGGGCTTCCAAGCTGTGAAAGCCACAGCTAAATCTGGTAACTCCACTGTTGCTGGCCAGGTGACAGTGTGGATAATAGACCATCAAGAATAGCACTGCAAACCTGATTTCTGCACCTGATGACAAGAGATTCTGACACAGAGAAACCGGCTACCGTACCCCTTGATCAAAGAAATTCAGTATGGACATGTTTTTAGCTGGATCACAATGTCATACAGCCTCTAGTAGGGAAGAACAGAGTGTGTCAACTATTTGAGAACCTTTTGCAAAAAAGACTGTCATAAAATGCTGGAAACATTTTCCTCCCACAGCCCTGCACCTTGGGTCGAAAGAACACTGGTAATGGTAGTTACTTGAGATTACCTGATTCACAATCACAAATCTAGATTTGAGTGTCCATACTTTAATTTTCTATCTTAAATAATACTTTAAAAAGTATTCAAAATTATTTCATTTATTCTTAAGGGAAGATGACTGACATACAGAGTTGCCAATAGGCCTGCAGCTTAAATGCAAAGGGAAGGTGATTACAAGTACACATCTTAGGCAACTATGGCAGCAACCATTTTTTGTCTTGTTCTCCACTGTCTTTTCTTGATAATGGCTGATGCTGCCATCTGAGATTATGCTACATTTAAACAATTTACTCCACTCAAACAATAAATGTTAAGTGGTGCAACAATCATCCTCCAGTGAAACACTTCCCTGCGCCCTTGAGGCTACATTAGTGTTGTGCTGGCATAGGGTTTTGGAGGATACTGTTTGCTCAACTATGTTGTAGGCCTAAAAGGACAAAAATAACTGAGCAACACATGCATTTGGCTAGTAAGTGATGCATTTATTAACCAATTCACATTAAGTCATGTAAATATCACAACAACCAAAATCCGTTAAATTGCACCTGACTCATTTTTTAAACTTCATTTTTGTGCATCTATTAATGTCAACATGATATGGTTATTTAACCTTATGAGTAATTTTTATCATTTACAACAAGACTATCTACACTACTGGCCACAGGCACCCATTTAAATTACACTTATGGTCCCTTCTCCATCACAGCACCTAATAACGACCACATTGTGCTATCTGTTTAAAAAAAAAAAATTTAGGATGGACAGGACAAAGACATTTTAACTTTTGCAGCATAGTTTTGTTCCATTTCTTTTAACATTGGTGAAATTTCCAGAAATTACCATAATTCTTACTTCATTTGTATTAGACATCCATTAAAGCTTAATGAGGCTTTTCTATGAGACAAAATTACAAACCTGCGTTTTAATTTAAAAAGTCTGACAGTGAAGGGTTTTAAGAAACACTACAAATCACAAAGAAAAACACTGGAGCTGACAGCTCACATGCAACTTCAAAGGGCATTCAAGATAAATCCAGCCATGGATGTTAATTTCACCATGTAAGAGACAAATGACTGGACCAATGAGAGGTCTGGCTGCGCAAAACTTGGTAACAGACCAATGAATGGATATAGATGTTGAAATTTGCTCCCTCCAGTTTAATGAGGGGAGTTTTACTCCTCTTGACATGTTGCTCAAAAATCTATGATTTGAAGGTTTTTTAATGCCTTATGACCCTCCACGGCACGACACAGATGGTCTTCTCAAGTGCTTGCCTTTTCATTTTACATGCCTTGACTGATGAATCTGAGCAGCCTCTCAAGCCATCCTTTGCAGAATCTGTGAGAGGAATATGAAATCAGATTTCAAATTCACAACACTCCATCATCCTGTAACAGATGCGGCATTTATACTTTGTACTCTGTACTTAAATGCTAACAAAACTACATGTTCAAAATTGGATGATCAACTCATACTAACCTGGTTCTGGACGTGAAAGGATCAAGGGGACTGAAGTAACCCTGCAGACCTAAGGGAGAGTCATCTTCATCTAGGACTAGGCTTAACCTAAGTGAGAGAAAAGAGCATTAGTTTCAAAAATACACCAAATCAGGTGAATGAAATGGCACTAACAGGCATGCAGCTGAATATCAGTAGTAATCTACTGTATCAAGACAAAGTATTGGGTAATGGTCCGGAGTTTAAGAATAAAAAAGGGACCAAAACAATTATTTTTCAAAATCAATTTTTAAAGTTTAACACTTTGAAACCAATTGAAATCACAGAGCACCAAGGAGATCCATTTGACACACAAAGAAAAAAAATTCTACACCTTACAATGAAGACAGCTTTGTAATCAATAGGACAACCATTAAGTGTCAGGTGAGTTTCAGAGATGAGGTGGGGTCAAAACCTGTGTAAAACAGGCTTTTACATTATGGGTAAATTTTGAGAAAATCGTAGATAGTGGAGTTTTCCAGAGCTTCTTGTCATCTTTAAAGGCTCCTGCCCTACTTTACTTGTGAGAACAGGCCCCAAATGACATTATCAGGGTTCCCGCGGATCCATAAAAATTCTTAATAGGCATTACTATTATTAATTTAAAAATAAGGCCTTAATTGGTGTTAAAATGTCTTAAATCAATCTTCAGAAGTCTTACAAATGCTACAGACAGGGATAGCAAGATTTTAGGAACTGATTTTTATGACATGGCATTGTAAAATCTCAAAAAATGATTGGAAGCTAAAATACTTGATAATTTACACAGCGCCTCTCGCATTAACGCCATGCAGACCAGGATAACAGAACCAACAACACATATTGTTTGCGGCCGAGATGCTCAGAGCAGCGGATCCACTGTCACTAGCTAGCTACCACTACCGTTAGCCTAACTGCTACTTTAAACCAAGGAATGCTTTAAACCAAAGATTCTAGAGAGCATGGGGAAGTGCAAATTTAATGAAAATTGGCTAAATAACCCAGATTTCACATCATGGCTGAATCCAGTTCAAGCCAATGAACGCAAGCCTCTTTTTCTTCTTCCAATTTTTGCTATTAGAAAATTGGTCTTAAATTTCATTGAGTGGCATTAAAGAAGTCTTAAATTTAACTTGCCTCAAGCTGCAGAAACCCTGATTATGTGCTACTGGACAACAGTTTCTTTAGGAATTGGGCTGTGGCAGCCAAGGTCTGGCGAGAAGTAACAGCATCATTTGGGCAAAGTGGAAAGAGGTACACAGGAGATAAAATGGGACATCAAAATGAGAACTGTTTGAGGGATGCGAACAGGAGAGCAAAAATCGTTACCTCACATTACTGGCCTATCTCCAATTATGAACTAGCCAAGAGCAGCTTTCGCCAGAGACCAGAGGATTCACGTGTCGGTAGGCCCAACACTTCATTCTCCAAGGACTTTGTTGATTTCCAAAACGATAGCAGCCAGAGCTCTTGGGTGTAATGAAGCATTATGACAGAACCAGCAGCAGCACCAGTAGAACATTTCAGTTTCTAGTCTAATGGTCGAATTAACACATCCCAGCACCCCACCCTCACTGTCCAATTTAGCCTTAGCAGACCAATTACCTTGGAAGATCATTTTACAGTCCCCAAAAAACCAACCCCAGAAAAGCTATCTTTTCTTTCAGGAACATATATTCTGCCAGAGATCCCACACTTAATGACCCATGTCCTTCACTAAAATAAAGACTACATTATCCCACTACATTGTGAGTAGATTTATAATGTTGGAGCATCACATTTCAACTGGGCTTTTTTTCTTTTGAAGGCACAAGAAATGAGAACAATTTCATCTGGCAGTTTTAATAGGGCTTCATGAAGCCTGAATAAACAACAAAAAATGTATTGGGTACACAAAACAGAGCACATTGCTTTAAGTGACATTTTCCTTGATCTGCTGGTCTTATAAGAGCGGTCCAAATGTTGCTGACGGCAGAAGACTGCAATCAGCATTGTCTATAAACATTTTTAAGGACCAAGATGTTTTTAAAGGGGCTAGAAAGCACTTAATTTGACCTGACAATATAAATACACTCATTTCCATGATGATAGATTATTTACTTTTGAAAAACTTGCCGTGCCATCCTACTATTAATGATTTAGGGCCAATATGTTCTCATAACCATTCTGAATGGCAAGTTTAGCAGTTCCTTGCTGGCTAAATAAATCGGTCTCTGGCAGTTTACATCTATAATGGCTGCAATATCAATGGACCTGAAACTTTAAGCTTCATTTCCACATATAGACGGTTGCTAACCAATATTTGCTAAAACTCAGCTGGCTGAAATCAAGCTAATGGCTGCTATAATTGGCTTCATGAAAATGGTATCTGCAAGTGAAAGTGCCTTGTTGATTAGTTTAGATAGTGAGAGAATTATTCTTTATCAGCCAAATGGTGGTTTGTCTAATGGAGCCAAAATCAAATTTATGGCAAAATAACGAATAATAATCATCTTGATATTTTGTTGACTAAGTATACAAACCTAGACTTTTTCTGAACAAAGAACTGTTAAGCTTAAATAATACTTGACGACAGCTCAGCACATCTGAGTGCTTCTTTTGACCACCAGAGCTGGCTATGAGTTGTAACAAACCAAACATGACCCATATGAATTAAATATATAATATATTCCATGAACTGCCACCCAATCTCTGATTAAGATTGTTTCAAACAGTTTAGTGGGAAAGTCTTCAGGACAGTTGCATTCCAAAAACCAATGTTATGGTACCAAAAGTAAGTAAAAAGTATTACCAATAAAGAACTTAAAATGTGGTATGATTGTTTTTCTTCACTATCTAGCCCCTTTAACTAATCAATTAATTTTATTGTATAGTATTTACAAAGTGTATAGCAACATCATGCAAAGAAATTCTGCTAGAAATCAGCGCTCCCAGTAAGCATTAAACCCCTGCTTCACTAAAAGAATGAATTACAGAGCTGAAGGGACATTGGCATAGACCTTGAGGGTATAATCACAGCTTGTAAAGCTTCGCGAGAAGGTTTAAGTTTATTTGTTTGTTTGCTGCTGTTGTTTTAAGGCCATAATTTGCTGCTACTACCATCAAAAGCAAAAGTTTTACAAAACATTTTTCATTACTTACATTTTGAGGCTTCAATACATCACCAAAGACTGAATTTGATGTGGAAGCTATCAGGCTGTGTTTAACAGAGTCAGAGATCTCACCAAGCGATTCAGCAAACAGTTTCCGTAAATAAAGGCCTTTATATTTTAAATCAGTTTTGGGTCCTTGACCAGAGTCCAGTCACATTTAAACCAATAAGGAAATAAGATGCAAAAAATATATTAGGGCCCTTAGATGATACTACTTCAGATCCTACAGGATTCTAAACTATTCATTTATAGAGAGAGGATACAGAACAACACTTCCAACACTGAAACAAGGGATCAAGATACTGCAATGTCTGTTGAGCCATGTACCACAACCAAAAGAATCCATCCCCCCAAAAAGAACATCAAAAAAGGTCTTCGAAGAACATCTTTTAAAAAAAAAACAACCAGCCAGGGGTAGTGATGATCTTGCAATCACGAAGTTTTTTGTGTTTTTACTCGTGAGAGTCTGAGGACAAGAAGTAGGCACAAGTGTAAAGGCACTGAAGCAGCATTCGGACATTTTTCCACACAGAACACTCAAAGCTTAGAGCCTAAATTTTGTGGGTCACTGCTCTATCAAACTGTTCTCTCATAGCAATAAGGAAGAATCACGTTGGCAGATAATAATACCGTGCTGTTGACTCTAAAAATACAATGTTTTGGCACAAAACATTTTTGTGCCAACAATTTAAAATGAACAGTGGAAAATCCTGTCTCTACTTCTTGTTTTAATGGGTAGATGAAGTATTTGATGTTGATTACTCTTAGCATAGTAATCCAAGAGGGTAGGGCATTTTGGATTTACAGCAGCAGTCTTACTGAGGCCTGACAAGAACTTTTCATATTTCAACATGGTTGCACAGTACATGGTGGAAAAACTACATAACCTACTTAATCTCGATCACTGTGATACTCACTGTAGTTCTCATAGGTTTCTCTGTATGAACAGAGAAACCTATGACCAATCTGAAGCTGAAGAGTGGTCTGGATATCCTCCCTTATTCCTGAAACATAGAAGAACAGGGAAAACAGATAGTGAAGAGATTTACAAAAATAATATGAGAAGAGCTAAGTCACCTCACAAACTATAGGAGATCATTAGTTGTGGTGTTAATGTTCATCCAATGAACTGGGCTACTTTCAAGTGTTGACCAGGTGGATACGACATAAAAATCAACTTTTTTATGTTTGGAATGATAGAAATTGACATTTTTTCATTATCATATTATTGAAGAGTCCAACCTTCTTTGCCATCTTTCAACAACTACTGCAAAAGATAATCATCTACATCAACAAGTAAACTCATTTGCATGCTGCTTAGACTGACATGTCACTCTACTATGGCAGACTACTGAATCACGTCAAAGCACAGAAACAGAATCACTTCATTGGCATCTTGTTTACGTTTGCCAACTAAATTACAGCAGTCCTAGGAATGAGGGCAGCCTGTGCCCCCTTTCCTAGGAGGGGCCAGGATCAGCTAAAGAACAGCAGCCCTGGACCTGATGGGATTTAGTATCTGGCTCCCTGTCTCCTGCTATGCCATGCCACTCTGTTGCCAACACTTTTATCTATAAACAATGTGATGTTTAGCAGCAATCAACTGCATACAATCAAACCTGGTTGTCATGATACCATCTACGGCTCTCACCTGTTTCTGCTGTATCCACGTCCCTGGTATTCATTGCTTCTCCTGTATTCACCCTCATCACCGCCATAGAAATTTCTGCCACCTCTATCCCTGCCATGGGATTTGTAGGAATAATTGCGGTCTGCATAACCCCTTTCACTATATCCTCCACCTGGGCAAAGGAAGACACAAATGTAAGATATTTGTAGTTTCATACTTTTATGTAGTGCCATGATTTGACATTATCTGTAAAACAATTTCAGTGTCAATTTAAACTTATTAGCTAGGTACTGGTTAGAAAAACAAAGAAAAAAATTAAAAGCAACAGATCCTTTATATTAATTTAGCATAGCAGCTGTGGAGGTATCCTGCATCTGCATGCATATAACTTTTTTTTTTGGTAAATGACTCATGAGCTTAATTTTAAGGCCACCTTACCTCCCAGCCCTTACTGCCCTAACTTCACCCACCTCTTCCTCTACCCCCCCTCCATCCGCCACCACGGCCAAATGAGTCTCGGTAACCACCGGATCGTCCTCCAGACTTCCCTGCTTCATCCACACGGATCTGCCTGCCATCTACAGTCTGCAAGGACAAGAGAATCAAAAAAATATCCAAATGAGAGGGAGAAATGTTAACAGTGTTGTAGTTAAGTCCAGTCTTTGAAGTAGAGAAAAGGTCACGGAGTGTGATTCATGTCTCATTATGTGAATGCTCATGGCACTTTTTTTTTCTTCCCCAAAATGTGATGTGTTGTGGCTGCCTTGGCATTAGGGTCTACTGAGGATGGTGGTGTGGTGCTGATTGCTCAATGTTAAATATGTCAATGTTAATAAACAAGTTCTTGTTCTTTGATTCTAAAGGGCTGACACCAAAACCTAACATTTACTGTTGGTTTTTTTGATAGGTAAAAAAATTGACACTTTTTGTAGCTGCTCTGCAAAGACATCAAGTTTGACCTGTATGGTGTCCGTGAAGTACACATGAACAAATCTGAGAATAAAAAATGGGGGGGTGATTGAGGCTGTAATTGTTATACTGGAGAAGTTTTTCGATATAATTAGGCGCACACAATCTAAAACGCAAATGTTGCAACTCCAACTAGCTCCAAGAAAATAATTTCATTTTCTCTCTCTCATAAGAGGGAACTTGACCACTCACCCGTCCATTCATGGCAGTCAGTGCTTCTTTAGCATCTTCAGGGTTCTCAAATGTAACAAAGCCAAATCCTCTGGACCTCCCCGTCTCACGATCTTTGACCACATCAACTGAAATGATGATTAAAGTCAAGCAGTATAGTTAAAAGACATATTAAGCACAATAACCACCTGCTGGGCAGCCTTAATTGCATTTGATTAAGAAAACAAACACTAAGAAATTGAAGCGGGGCTAGGTCAGTTACGAATGCGGTACAAGTCGGTGTTACCGATGCTGTATAAAAACTAGTATCGTAGGTTTCTTGAAATTTGGCATCAACATGGTAACAGTTGTATTGGATCTTCTAACATCCCCAGTGAAAACCATTTAAAAACAAACAAATTTTGCTCACAAATGTAAGGTACAAATTCTGTGTTTTATTTGTTGCAATGAAAGGTTTAATATTTTGTGAAACGCTAGATTTTAATGTTCCATTACTTCTACATGAGTTGAATGGTGTATTGTGATTTGTAGAAAAACTATCATTCAATGTCAGTGAGTATTTCTGCTATAAGTAAAACTGAAAAGCGACAAGCGGTTCCTCTGGTAATATATACAAAACAGATAAGCATAAAGAAAAGACCTGTAAAACCTTTGTTAAAATCAACTTAGAGCATGTCATCAATGAATCTCCCGATGTTCAAATCAACTGTTTGTCCAGCTCTGGAAATGACGTTCTTTGTGACAGTGTGACTACATTTCAAAATAAGAGTAATACACACACCAAACATGCAAATTGTAATACATAAGCCACAAAATGTATTTATTGGGTTTGTTTGATGTGTGTGACTGCTATTAAAAAAAAAAAAAAAAAAAAAAAAATCGGTGCCTGCTAGAAGGGGCCCTGGCACTCGTTACATGGAAATCTCTATTTTCATGCCCAGATTACATCAAAGGGGTTGTGTTTTTAGAGCATGCTGGTGCACACACACAGATGTTTCAGCATGCTTTCTGCCAGCACAATTAGCTCCTTCCAACATAGCATAAGGCAGTTTGCTGGAACATGAATAAATGTGGTATGAAAATCAAGTATTTACATAATATATGGGGGCTGCTTTCATATTCTTAACATGTAAAAAAAATATTTCAACTTGTGTACTTTGGGCATAAAACACTTTCCATGTCACATAGGTATACTATGTTCAAGGTATGCCTACTGTATTTGTTATCATATGCTAAACTCCATCCAAACACATGGCAGTTTTGTACTTTGCTTATCACCAAACCTGTATACCTCAAAATTCCACTAGAGAAATTTTCTGAGTCTTCAGGAACATCTCATCAATTCAGCATGCATATGAATTGTAGTAAATAATACAAATCAAAGACTGTGAACACTGTTTAATATATTATCATGCAAAGCAGTAGCTAATTTGTCACGATAGACATACAATGCCATAAATAAATTTTAATTACAACCTCTTATCAGTTTGAATGAGCCAGGTTTAAGAGCGAGAACCCACAGAAGACCGTGACAATACACGTTAAAATTAAACATCAGGGGTGGCCTTAAGCAAAATGGTGTCAAAATAGCTGTGCATCACACTGAAAACAGATACAGTGGGCAAAAGAGAACGCCCACCCAATTGTCAAATTTATTTACTCTTATTTATTCTAATCATTGATGTTTTGCTTTGTTTTATGTCTTGTGGGTGAGATACCTTTGCAAACCTTTAATGGATCATGGATCGTGTATTACCAGCTGCAGCTATGTTGGACTGTTCCAAGTTCATTTTCATCAAAATCTGAGTGCCTTTTCACAAAAACGTTATCTGTATAATCTCATGGAGGAGGCTAACACATCAGATCTTGTTTCTGAATAGCCACTTCTTGCCACAGGGAATATAGTCTAGGCAAGATTTCCTCCCAGGTTGTGTACTTACTACATTCAAAACTCAATGCTCCACTGGTAAAAGAGACCAGACGTCACTGACAAGATGACAAGAAGTCATCCCCTAGTTCTGGAAGTTCAACCTCTTCAATAACACAAAATCTTAGTGATGAGTTATAATGGCTTCCATCACTGAAATTAATGGCCACAAGGTAATTTGTTTAATTACTCCTAATACAGAAGTACACTGAGTCTTTACTTTGCAAATTTTCTCACCTAAAATACTGAGGATGAGATTTCATGTCATGTCATGATTATACTATAAAAATTCTTTTTTTACACAGTGGATTATCTTGTAACCTTCTGTAGCTACCTACTTGGAGTATAAATGGTTTTCTGTAACAAATGTTTATGTCTAGTCAGTTTGTATATTTATAGAAATATTAATTGGGGCACAAAAACAAAAAAGAGTAACTGACGACCAAAACCACTTTTTTGAGTTACTAAATGATGCATATAGCAATTTAATCAGTGGTAGATCCTGGTCCCAAAATTGATAGGTCTCTGGAAGTGCAGAGATTTTCTAATTAACACCTCAAATCACAGAACGTGCTGCCCTCCTCAGGTTGAAAAAGTCAGAAAGATTTCATGACGTTCCAGGGGACTTCCGTTCGTTCTACGTCATTCTTACCACTCCCCCACCCCCCATCCCCCAGAACTTGTGTTTGCATGGCCACACCCCTAAACCAGAGAGCACGTCACAACAAACATGGCTCTGCACAGAGAGGAGAGGACAGACACACACCAGAATATTATGTGGAGTAGCGGGATCCCCCCTACTGCATCTTTTCATCACACTTTGGCAGCATTTTTGTCTCACTGTGATCTGTGTTGTTGTTAGCGGATTTTTTTCAGTGTAACCTCGGGGTGAGTTAGCATATAATTACAGCCTTTATTTTCAATATGGCTTTATTTGACTGAGCATTTCTGATTATATCATGGCTTAGGCCTTAGCATAAAAAAAACGAGGGGGGAGGGGGGTGTTGACTGTGGTAGCTCCATCAGTGCCGCCCACTGCCCACCCACTCTTCTCCAGGTGCAAATGCATTTTTCAGTCTGTGAAAAAGGCGTGTCCTAGGTGAAACACCGTGTCAGTTACTCTTGAAAATGGCGCCACGTCATAAAAGTAGAGCAAGGTATGCACAAAGCGTTAGGAAGGGACGCTGTCGGACTCGAAATACCAGTAGTGCATGATTTTAAATGAAACATCTTAAGGCCGTTCAGATCTGTAGGACGTCGAGCAGCGTACCTTTGATGACGTTTCCATACTTTGAAAACTCTTCTTCGAGTTTCGCTTCCTCTGTGTGAAAATCCAGTCCACCAATAAACAACTTTCCTTCGTCAGACATCTTGGGTGGTGCTTTAAAGACGACAGTAACATTAGTCAAACACAAATCACACAAAAATCACAGTAAATTCGAACAATAAGGACAGCCGAGCGGAAAAAAGCTCCTGGTGTTGATTTTTCACTTAAGACAAACCGATTTAAATCAATGTCCAGTATGTAAAATTCGTTCACAATGTGTGCTTAAGTTTTCCAGCTTTGGGCCATGTCGCTTCTTTACGCAGTCCATCCCACTCTAGCTATGCTAGAATGCTACTCTGCTAGTGGCTAACGTTCGCTAGGGTAACATTAACTGTGCTAGCGACAAGTGTGGTAACTTCCGCAACTCTGATTGCGTAAGCCAGCATTAGTATTTTAAACATCTGGTCAATTTTTAACAAGGGCTAACGCTAGTGAAGCGAAACTTGTTTTTATTCTGCTACTGTTTACACGTCAAGTGGGCACGATGTAAAACTTATGGTTAGACAGTTAGCTAGCTGACGTTCTCAAAGCTAACGTTAGCTAGCTAGCTTCGCGCAGTTACATAAATTCGGCGAATAACATTAGCGTCACCGTTTTGTTCTGGTTTAGTTACGATCGCTGCGTATGCTGCAGGGAAGAGATAACAACACTAATTTCATCAAAGCAGCGCACCAATTACTCTACTTACCTACTTTGATGTTTGGCGTCGTTGGTATGATAATGCTGCTACACGGGCTCTTACTACCGCACTTTTAGCTCAACGGCTAACTGTGATTCTTCTTCTTCTTCTTCCTCTTCTTCAGTTGTCTAATAAGGTTTTATAGCGCCTGGAAAACAATTGACAAACGGCTTCTAGGTGCATTACTGCCACCTCTTGGATCGGAGTGCTGATCAGAACACTATTACATTAAATTCTCCTATTCCTGTGTTTTCAAAAATTTGAAAATTGCCTTGTACCCTACATCGCCTGAATTCTTCTGTAACATTTCTCTAATACCTAGTGTCACGTGATTCCTTTGAAGTGTATTTCTTTGTTGTTGATATCTAGGACAGTATGAAAATACATGCTACACCGTTTCCTTTAATCCACAATGTTCACATCTACCCGTAGTATGCTTATTCATTATGTTTAATATGCTGTTCAGGCTAACTGTGATTATTGACTCCCTGACTTCGTTTAAACTCGGAAGAAAGAGGTGTTCTTTTCTTCAATCGTCCACTAGGTGGAAGCAAAATTCTTTTGGTCTAGTTTCATTTCACCTATGGGTTTTGGGCATGTATTGTAGTTTAGAGTGCAAGAATGTGTTTTGTTTACCAGTGATGTTTTGCATGGACTATTTCGGCCAGAACCAAATCCATGTAAAATATCTGATCTGATATATTGGCATGTCACAAAGGTGCACCAATTGCTTGCCCATTTTCTGATAAAGGCACTCTTACAGAATGACAACCAGACTTTGGGTGGACTTTGGACTCTGGAACAAACACAGAAACAATTATGGAGGCTATCAATACAATACAAAGATGATTTTTTTTTTTTATCTAAGTTGTAGGCAAAGGAGCAAAATCAAGAAGGTATCCACCAACAATGAAAAATAATATGCTGTTTTTAAACTGTGATCATGGCCTGCTTCGAGGACAGTGTTTTTGCTGTAGACAATTAAGCAAGTTGAGACCACATCAGTCGAGATAAAAATAGCAGTAGATACTGCTGCAGTAAGCATGCTGACTTCTGAGCTACCCTGTTTCTACCTCAGCACCTCCTACACACAGTGCACCTCATGGCTTCCTGTAGACCGCAGTTTTCCACTCTGGTAGACTCAGCTTAATAGGCTTTGTTGACAACTTAAAACAACTGAGTAGCCTATGTGCAAAAATATTGAGAAGCTAGGAGCATGCTTGTTTTAGAGATCAAAGCGCTAACAAAACTTGTCAGTCTGATAATGTTAAAGCTGCATGCTTGCTAAAATATACTGAATGTATCATATAAATTCAATCAACAATCAATCAATCATTCAATCAATATGGCACTCAGTTAAGTCAGGCAATAAATCAGTTAATCACTTCCAGAATATGAATGCTGTCTTTATTCACTGTTTCTCCCAGTTGCCTGTATTGTTAATGTGTCATTTTGTCACTTTGACACAACTACAGTACCACTTGATGTGACAGATGGGGGCACCCTAATCAAACGTATTGCTGACTTCCTAATGCAAGTTGGAGCCTGGACCAGTATCTCCTTAGAGAGGCTCATTGACTGCAGCCTACAAGTGCTGTGTCCTGCACTTGACTCTCTGTTTGATGTTGATTGCTATTCTGGAGCCGCGGCTTTGCAGGGGCTGGGTGTGTGAGCGCTCCAGTACTCAGATGTGCTGCAGTTTGGCGGTGATGCCTGATATGTTTATCTCAGATGGTTATCCTGCATGAAGCTGCCCACTGGACAAGCTGGACAAACCAACATAGTCCAAAACAGCAATGTATGAAAAAGATCTTTTGCAAAGATATATTTTATAATACAATGTAATGTGCATTTTAATCACAGCCAGGTTACGACATATTCATAAAAAGAGATGTGCAAACAAATCCACATGGAATGACTGCACGAGTGGCTGAGTTTTGTCTATTTACCTAGCACGAAGGACAAATAAACGTAGTTACAAAGACATGAACGGAAAGATAATGATGAGAAAAGCTGCCTGTGTGCCTTTAAGAGGTAAGATCACATTGTTATTCTGGGTTTGTCCACAAGCTGACTGTGGAGGTGGACACATAGTGGTGAGGATGGTGTGTGGGGGAGAGAGAAGGTGTGGGAGGGGCATGTGTAGGAGTCTCCTAATATGTGTCTCCAGGGGCCAGTATGGATTAAAGAGGGAGAGAGAGAGAGAGAGAGAGAGAGAAAGAGAGAGGAGAGACTGACTGAGATGTGGACAAGATGTCCTTTGGAATGCATCCTGTGTTTTACAGCAAGTACATGGCAGAGATTGATCCTGTTTTCCCCCCCTGTTCTCCGGAATGGTGTTGCAGGCTGAACACTCAAGGCTAAGCTGCCCATTAACGAGCCAATAATTTCTGTCATTATGTGAAGACCGCAGCTGGTGCCACTGATGCACTGCTTCTCACATGTCAGGGCTGAGGACTGAAAGGAGTCTTTGCGGTGCTCATTAAACAGACGGCCTCTCATCCCTGCTTCCATCCTTTGTCTTGGACGCGTGCGTGGCAGAGAAGACTAGGCCTGCGCAGATTATTTATTTCCTCCCCGGCTCCCTCTTTGAAACACAGCATGCTCAATATAAAATCAATGTATTAAGTGTTCTCGAGTATGCAGAGTGACGTGCTGCCATTCCCACTCTAAGCCTTTGGCTGTGATTACAGCTAATTTGAATGATTGAAATGCTTCCATAGTGGAGCTGGAGTGAGTGAAGTGAAGGGCTCACACAGATGAAGGGGGTGGAGGCGAAAGAGGCTTGGCTCTACTCCAGGTGGAGAAGGTGAGTCATTCCCAACACAGATAGACAGTCTATCAGTGTGTGTGTGTGTGTGTCTGTTGTATTGTGTATGTGCGCGTCTGCGTGCCCAAGTTGTGTGTGTGAGAGAGAGAAAATGAGAGCGAGTGTTCTGTAAGCAAGAGAGTGTCGAAGAATGAACACTACTGTATGCATTGTGTGCCTGCGAGTGTGTGTGTGTGTGTGCCTGTGTGTATATATCACTGGATTAATCTGTGTATGTTGCAGACACATAGCGACTGTAGCCATGTTCTTTAGGCCAGCTCACTCCAATGCCCAAGGTGGGCGTCAGATTCACGTGGCTCAGCATCAAACTAAATGGGGGCAGAGAGGAGTTTCAGGGGAATATGGAAAGTTCCTTAATTTTCTCCTCATTAGGAGACAAGATGAGTCTGAAGCTCACCATATGCACGTTTGTGTCATTTCAACCGTGCAAACACACACGCGCGCGCACACACAAACACACACATTAACGCAGGCACATACGCATGCAAAGAGGACGTTGTGGAACACGTGAGTTTCTCATTGTCCCAATTACTCTTGATAGGCAGTCTTGCCTCTAATCAGATCGTATAGACACAAACACATTTGTGCAGCGCCGTGTTCATAAGGTATTTATGGATGACTGCAAGCAAGTTGTTGGTTAGTTGTCATCCAACAAGGGAGGGGTGTATACAAAGAGGACATTCTGTTCTAGACAAAGCAAGCAAGCAAGCATACAACTCTGCTGCCTTCTTCCACCCCCGCCTGCCC
>OMLF01029388.1:8349-18761 GCA_900302615.1 Holocentrus rufus
TACACTCAACCAATTCCCATCATGCCTATGCCAGAGGCAGTGTTTGTACCCCTGAGATCAGAGTGCTTTTAGTCTATGGTGCAGGGGAATTATCACCACAGAGTCCCAAGATTTCCTGCTTCACCTCCTCCATCCTCATTATTGTGCCCCGCTGAGGCCACCACCACATTAAGCCTGTCAGTCACTGTTTGTGCCTTGCGGCGACAGCTCACACTGCAGAGGTGGGCCTTGAAGGCTCGGGGGCGCACGGGAGGGAGGAGAAAAGTCTCACCTTCAGAAAGCAGCTCGGGAACAGAGCTGCTCAAATAAAGTGAGAGAAAGTCACAATGAACCATGAATATGTTACGGATGTGGGAGAAAGACAGAGAGAAACAGTTTGATAATGTTGAATTTTTAATGTCAAATGTGAATGTTAAGAGATGTAATTAATGCAGGGGTGTAAAGGGGCAGAGAAAGACAGCAGACAGCTGATGCTTGTTCCAATTCGACCACAGAGAGAGAATAGAGATGAAAGGGAGCCGAGTCTGTGTCTTTGATGGGTCTGTGATTGTGTTATTACACCATGACCTCTGCTGCAGCTATGAGTGACTCAGCTGCACCTGTTTGAATACTATATCTGAATCCCCTTTCAGTCAGGTCTGCATAATCAGTTCTCCCTCCACAATGCATGGAAGTCAGTCATTTTGTGGGCGTAATTGTCTTTAAAGGACAATTTTTTCCAGTTTTGAAGTTAATCTTCTGTTCCCCGTCTACACAAGCCAGTAGTTAATCAATGCAATAAATGGGCTATTTTATGGGTAGCCTTCTGTAATCACATAACATGTTGTAATGTTTTATAATGGACTGCAGTCTGAGAGTTTCAAATAGAAAATGGATCAGAAGATTTGTTCCATGGGGGCTTTCAAAGGGACACAAGGGCAGCAAGGCAGAGAAGTTTCATCTTTTTTATCTTGGTAAAATGACAGACAATAACCACTTACGTTCCAGATTTCAAAATCGATGAAAACTATTTTGATTTTGTTGGTCGGCCTTATTTAGGCTGCACGCACTGCGGTCCAGCAATTTGGAACTGCAACAGATGGACGAGGACCGAGAGAGGGGAGAGAGGCAGAGGATACACAGCCTGTAGCAGCAAGGCTAATGGACTAAGAGGACATTTATGGGTGTTTTTCAGTGCTAATTCACAGATGGCTCAATTGCCCAATATAGTTCAACTGGAGCCTGTTTTTTTGTGGTGAGCTCGTCAATACTAACACACTCAGTGAAACTGCTGTATTTGTCAGTAGACACCATGGTTGAGACATCAGAGTTACAGCCAAACTTCAAAAATACTGAATTGCCCTTTTAGTGCTGCAAAATTCAGAGAAATTTGAATCCAATAAAGAAGCCAGCAGGTAAAAAGACATGCAACTGCAGATGTCATTCATTTCAACTGTGAGGGAGAAAGTCATGCTTTTGAACATCGGTTCAAACCTTTATCCCTTTCTGTAGTAGTCCGTGCGCATGGACTAATTAAGGTCCAACTTTGCTCGTCTCTGGAGAGAATACCAAGATGTGTCTACTTCTTAATATAGTAATAATTTAGGTAAAAATGATCACATACTATGACATTTGCATCAGTTGTGTCCCTTGTATGTATGAAAAAAAAATCAATTCATGATTCTGTACATCCAGTAATTAAAAAAAATGATGAAAATGAATAATAATAAATAAGAGGTTATAATGTTAATAATTCATAGAAAATTCATCTAAAACATGTCATTGTAAAAAACGTGGGGGGGTTATTTTCATGCAGAGAGTAATGAGTCACATGACCAGAGTTTGGTTTGGGTCAGAACCTTTCATTGCTTTAAGTTTTGTATGTTTTCTAATGTGCCTTCATGGTCTGCGTCATATGTTGTCAGTAATTTTATCTGATTTCATCACATTTCGTCATGCTAGCATGTTAACATAGACTTGTTCATCAATGGACAATATAGTTTGAGAGACTTTGGGATGACCGAGAGATGTGTGTTTTAAATTTGTATGTGTTTTTTATTTTCTTGTAGTTTTCACGGTGCCTGCTGACAAAAGAGAGAGAGAGAGAAACAATAAATTTCAGAAGACATCAGTATGAAGTGTGGCCATTATTTGTTGAACCAGTGTAGCTACAATGACAGTATCATTTTGTCAAATCAGCTGGTTCTAACACAGAGATAAAAGTCAAGAGAAAAAATAAAAACACTCGTCAATGCTCAAACTGTCTTATTATTCCTCTTTATTAATTTCATTCATCCAAGTGTTATTGCTATTTTGTCACGTGATGCTGAGAAAAGCCTCTGTTTTGGATATAGTAAGCGTTTGCCTGTGGGTATTTAACACACCTGGACCGTGACACCAGCCCCCTTTCTTTTCACCCTTCTGACAGCTCATCCTCTTCTTCTCTGCTTTCTATTCATTGCCACTTCTACCTGACATCTATGTAGGTTACCATGAGCGCACTCAATCTAATTAAACCCCATTACCAAACTGTCCTCTTGTTCTGCTTGTAATTGAAGAGTCCTGGAATAATAAAACACTGTGGGCATTTGAACAGTCCTGTGCTCACAGCAGTGTTAAACAGAGTTCCCATGCCGCCCACTCTTCATCAACATTCATGATTACAGGCAAGTTCTGTTCATTTCAGTGACTCAGTATTTTTAATCTTGCACTCACTCTCTTTATCTCCTGCTGTTTTATACAAGAATAATGGTGTTTGGGATGTGTAATGATATGTTCAGTTTGCAATTATATGTGCTATACAATAATTGTTTTTCCATATTATTTTTTTGTGATATTTGGAATGAAGTTAAAACCAAAGTTGGCTACACACACCGCAACAAGACAATAAGCATAATGCAAGTCTTGCACGTAGCAGAAACTTCATTAACCCTGAGAGCTCAAACTCAAGCAGATTTGCTCCTATTCACAACCTCACAAAAGTGAGAGGCACAAAAGAGAAAATCCATCAGCCAATTTGTCTTTTTCTCCAGGGACCTCCGCGACTCCCCAATTATTTTTCCATTCAGGCCGAGCATTTTCTTTTCGAATGGAAAAAAATCTGTGAATAGACTCAACATTCAGACAGGTGCAATCAAAAACTTTCACAGCCATCCATTTCTTCTATTTCTTTCTTTTTTTTTTTTTTTTTTTTTTAAAGCTCGCCTTCTTTCTGTGCTGTTTCAACAATAAAGTAGCTTCCATTCAATTTGGAAAATCTCCATGCGACATACAGTACAATCCTCCCTGCAAAGCACAAAATGCTTCCGCTCTAAAACCTATTTTTTCTTTCCAGCGCGACTTTGAGACTTTGAGACTTTGAGAAAAAAAATAACCCAGATGCCAAAAAAGAAACACAAAACATTCTGAAACCCGCTCAACCCTGTTCAACCACACGCCACCACAAAAATGGATGCGCACAAACACAAACACAGCTAGATCTGCTCCCTTCCCTCCTCCCTTTTTCCATCCTCTGACTTTCCTTTTCCCCCCTCTTTCCACTCGTCCATCGGCCAGGTGCTTTACAGAGATCGAGGCTCTTCCCAACACCAGTCCAACCTGACATCTGCATGATAGTCACCACGTAACTCTGTGAAGTCTTGGCAGAATCGTTATTTCCACAACAGTGTGTACCACAGCAAAGCATCATACAAAATAACATTTTAATATTGACTACTAGCAAAAATAAAATGTGTTACCCCATTGGCTTTGAATTCTAAGGTATATTATATGACTTTAACAGTGCAAGAGTTGCTACATGTATTCTGCTTAACATTCTAATCACTAAAATGTAAATCTGATTATTACTCTCTCTATAAAAATACTAAATCTGGCCTAATAATTTATACAATAGATTATTTTCCAGTAACTGGTATATGTTATGTGTCATGAGCGAGCCAAATATCCTGAAAATGAGCCCAACGCACATGTAAGAGTGGGCTCGGAAAATTAAGTATTGCATTAAAAGATGATTGAAGAACATAGTGAGAGGTTTCCAGATGCACGTCCCGCCCACTCTCCTAGCTCCGCTGCGGGACGGCGGGATCATCCTGGCCGCTCTCCAGCAGCTCGTCCTCAGAGAAGCTGATGTGAAGGCAGGTATCATTAATAGGGGAGGAGAAGGGCAGCGTTTGCTCGTAGCTGTCCACATGTGTTGTAGTTGCGGGGGGCGCGGCGGAGAACAGCGCCGAAGAGGAGGGGACCATTTCGCCGCTGTCCTCCAGGGGGCTGTCGCACCCGCTGGAGGCCGTCAGAAAAGTCCCGCGGTCCCCGAACAGGTCGTCGTCGTCGCGCAGCGGGGAGAGCAGGGACTTGGTCTCGGAGCGGACGCCCGAGTCCTCGCTGGCGGAGCAGGAGCTGCTCTCCCCGTTGCTGAGGGAGTGGAAGTCGCCGGAGGAGAGGGAGCAGGGGGTGATGTCCGGAAAGGAGAGGCTGCTGCTGCGGCTGGGGGCCACGCCGTTGCCGGTGACCTCGCCGGCCGCGGGCGCGGCTGTGATCTCTGAGCCGGGAGACAGGGTCCTGCTGGATCGTTTGCGGTTCAGGGATGGTGGAGGAGGGTCCAGTTTGGGGATCGTCTGTTTGCACCTGCCAGGGACAGAACAGAAAAACTGCTTAGGGGAGTTTGACAGCATAACTTTTTTTGGTTAACATGTAAAGGACTGTAGATTCATAAACACATTTTCAGTGTCTTTATTATTTTGCGTATTGAGATTCAGTTCAGCATGGGGCAGGACGATATGGTTGAAATCAATATCACAAATGAGGATGCACGATATGGATTTTTTTTCAGCCGATACGATAACCGATAATTACCTGCTTCACATGGCTGATACGATAACCAAGAATATTTTTTGTATTTGAAAAACAAGTTCATAAACTGTAGTTTATGCACACCTGAGGGTAAGAAAGGCTAAAATGTCGTGAGCAAAGGTGGATGATTTAGTATTCCACTGCTCTGACCTCACCAAAAACTGACATCACTATTGTTAACACAACAAAAACAGCTCTGACTCTTCAAATGTTCATTTATTTTTTCACAAACATACTTTGGCTTTGATTGAACATTTTGCCTAAGAATTCAAATGAAATGCTTTGAGATAATCCGTCAAATCAGCCATGTCAATGTATTAAACACTAGTAACTGAAACAGAAAATAAAGTGCATCCTTAAGTACAAACATAAAGGCTTTTATAGAACTGAAAGCCTATGGTTGCTTAGTCTGCAGAAATTATAGCCAATAAATATCAGCAATAATTTCATTACTAGAATAATACATAATCATATAAAATTCCCGTTATCTGCTGATATTAATTTATCAGGCCTGATATATCGTGCATCCCTAATCACAATACTCCGATTTTTTTCAAATTCAATATATATCATGATTCAAGAAATCATGTCAAATAAATGAATGTTCACCCCATTGAACTGAATGGTAATGTCAGACAAAACAATTCTACTGAAAGACAATAAACGATCATGTTGAATTACTGCCCAGCCCTTGTTCAGCGTAATGATTTTCGATTTCCATTCCTCCAAATGACTTGTGCCCTTGAAATGAGATGAACTCAGGTCTAAAAATAAAGTAAAAGGTGCGGTGAATGGGCAATCCTACCCTTACAATGCAGTGGGGATATTCATGTGAAAGAGTGAGTCTCTCTCTCTCTCTCTCTCTCTCTCTCTCTAAGCTGGAGGATTTCAGAGTGAGGATAAGCCTCGAGTCACTTTCCCTCTCATTGTGACGCGAGCTGTTACTAGACAGGATGGTGGATCTCTTTCTCGCTCTCGCTTTCCCTCTTTCTCTGTTATTATAGCTGTCTAGGCACTTATCTACATCCCACAGCTCCCCTGTGGAGAGAGAGAGAGAAGGAGAGAAGAGGGACGGAAAAGAGAGGGGAAAAGTGGGAAGAAAGGAAGGGAGGAGAGAGCTGCTGGCTTCCCCCTTCATCTGGCTGATCACACTGAACGCACACAGAAAACTATAAATAGCTACACTGCAGTCTCTGATTGTGCCACAGCAATGCCATGAGAAGCACCAACACACACACACACACATACACCTACACACACATACTCACACACATAATCACAGTCTTTCTCTTGGAAAACAAGCCCTGACACCAAGCCACTAACAAGGCCCGGTTCCTCCCTGACTCCTCCCACTTACTGCACACTGGTGGCTGCTAACTCGGTTCCCTGGTGAAATCTGCTCTGTGGTCGGGTCCTGGTTTCAGTAATGAACTTGGGCAGTAACTCGGCGGTATATTTAGCGTGCCTCTGCAGGAGGCTGGTGCGGACAACAACAACAGGCGCACGCTGGTTTTAATGATGCAGAAGATACAGCGCAGGGAAGCCAATTTTCTGCAGAAGTAATTAGCAGTGAGGCGATACCTTTGTTTATACTTGGTGTCACGGCTCACGTATGCAGACGTTGTGCAAAACAGCCATTGTGGGCCATGGTCATCAAAACCTTGGAAAAAGAATCCTGTTCTTGTTTTATTCCCTGGAGAAGAAGCTTTTCTGTAGCTTACAGTGATAATTAGCGCTTCACGATATAATCAACAATGAATCACATTGCAAGAATTTTAACAGATATATTGACGGTTCTGGTGGGAATTATAGTTTTTACATGATAATTTTTATTTACATTGAAAAAATTTATTTATTTATTTATTTATTTTTTTTTACATCTGGAGAATATTGATTTGTAGACCAGGGCATCTCTGTATCACCACAATACTTAATTTACGATGCGGTTTTGTCACGTTGTACCTTCATCAAAACAATTTAAAAGGGACTCCGCCCCCGTTTACTGTATAATTAAAAGTTTGGATTCGGCTGTGGTTTCTTGTGTCATTTTTGAATGCATGTGATGCCACTTCTTGGTTTGGCGGTGAGATATATTCGCAGCCCAAGATAAAAAAAAAAAGTAGTTTTATTGTGCCTCTCTCCTTCACTCTCTCATTAACATAGGTTTGACTCAGCACTCCTCTTGTCTGTCAGCACTGAAACATCTCTCTACCTCAGAGTGCTATCTCCATCTTCCCACTTTTCTCTCCATTTTCCTCTCTCTCTCTCTCTTTATTACCCTCTCTCCCCTCTCTGCTCGTCTCAGTCTGGCCTCATTCAGCCGACCTGTCATATATCTCCGCCGTCCTCTCGCTGCCGAATTTCTCATTTCCCTCTCTGCCGGCCCGTTCATCCTGACACCTAATCTCCGTCTGTATTTCAGTCTCTCACTCGGCATTCACTCCCACCCCCTCCCTGAATTCTGCCTGACACCGCTTTATAACAAATGAGAGCAGAGAGGGATTGATTTAAAGGTCGGCGCCACTCACTTGATGTAATAATTCATATCTTATTTCTATGATCTTGGACAGTTCAATCAATATTTGTGAGCAAGAGTAGCTTAATCCCAAAGATAGAATCAAAGAAAACTTGTATGTGCCACATTATTAAAAACTTTTTTGTTTGAGCCTGAAGACCCAATTTTGGCTATTTTATCTTAGTTCTGACAGTCCAGAAAATGTCAAAACCAGAATATAAATTCTAAATATTATCAAATTAACCTTTGCCAAATCATCAGAGAGTTGTGTGGCATGAAAGGTTACAGGGAGACATTATTCTGGTTATACTAGACAGTAATAAATAGTTACAGAAACTACACAGCCCTAAGGCATTTGAAATTTAGGGGAATTTCCCTTTAATAGAGTAGTGACAGCCCTGATTCCCTAAATCTGAAGCTGGACCATTACTCTCTCTAACCTGATTTTAAGATACAGACTATACAACTTTTCAAATTCTAAAAATGATTTAAACTTTTTCACACTAAACGGATTTTAGCAGATGATTAATCTCTCTGTTAGACAGGAGCAAACATCCAAGAAGAGCATCACATCCGTCACCAGTCATGTGGTGGAATTCAACGACAAAGCCAACATCGCTCAAACCTTCCCTCATTTTTGCCATGAGGTGCTGTAACTCCGAACAAACAGACAATCAACAACGAGCTCAGCTCCTTTATTTTCTTCTCAGCTCTCGTCGTTTATTGCTTTCCTCAATCAGACGTTTCTATCACCGTCCGTCTCACGGCTTGTCCAGCTTCCAGTCTCAGAAATCAAATCGGAAATATTATCTGTGACCCCGAACGGTTTGCAACTTTATTGGGAGTCAAGAGACGAATCCTTTAACCCTTAATTTAATTTTCTGCGCCGTCTGTGCCAACTCCTCAATATCTGCTGAGTCAGCAAAGACTCAGCTTTGGGCTTGAGCAAAATCAACCCAGAAATCAGGCGAAAGGTCTTGTCGTCAGAGCTGGTTATTAATTTGGTCATTAATTAACAGAACATACATGGTCTGTTATACCTGCACTTGTGATAAATGCAGGTATAATAGACCGTATACAAATACACAGGAACTGGCCTGCACCTGCTCTCAATCTTGATAAGACCGCTCAGCCATGCTACACCTATAGTACGTTGATAAGGTCTTTGCATACTGCGTCATATGAGCAAACAGTGGATTTGACTGTAGAAACAATCACACAACGGGCACTAACAGCTCCGATGATTTTTTTTAAGGAAAAGATGGCAAATTATTTACATATTTCACATTTTCTCTGCGACTAAATACAATTCAAACTAACTCACATTTGGTAAAAAAAAATAAATGGGACCTTGACATTTGGATATAGCATATGCTGTGTTAAGTGACCTTGGAAATACTGGCTCAGTGTCTGACATCTGGAGTCTGGCTGAAGTTTAAAGATCATACTGTACGCTGCCTTAATAACGATCCTAATCCTAGATTTTGAATTTTTTTCCATCTCTTCCTCACAACATTTTTTCCAGTTCATCCATTCTCCCTGTTTAGCTAAACCTTCTTTGATCCACTTGTAACTTCCTCTATGTTTCCTCTACTCAAGTTTTCCTCTTTTATAACAGTGCTATTATGCTCCGCTTGCTTGTGCCAAGACCAGGGCCTCTATGGCTCTGGTCTACACAAATCTAAGTGGTGATAGTGCTTTCTAGGAGTCCATACATTATCTATTGAGTTCATCTTACACTTGCGCTTTTAAACTCTATTAGTGTCACTCCCAGTCTTATTTATGTGACCATGCTTCCCCCTGCTAACCTTTAAAGAGATAATTCAAGCACATCTTCCCATACATGTTTATACTACTAACACAGCGTGGCATTTCAAGCTATTTCTTAGCATACAAGCTAATTCTCATTCTCTAGCTTGTTGTTGTGAATTGTCAAAGACCACCACAGCCCAAACTTTGGCTTGGGAAAAAAAAAAAAAGAAGCTGAGGAACTTTACAGCTCTGTGCCAACATCTGATGAAGATTTCCCTCTCCTACGCGGCTTTTATGAGTTTCCATTAAAAAAAAAAGATCTTTTGTATTGCTTTTGTTTGCCCCAAAAGAAAACAGGCTCTGATAAATACGTTTGTTCTGCTTCTTGTTTCAGTGCACAAATATCTGTTTGTTGTTCTGGGTCTTTAACCGGTCTGTGTGCTTCACTGCGTTCTGCACATCTTTGTATCTGCAGTCTGGCGATACGACTTCAATTATGAGGCCTTTCATCAATTTTAAACCCGCTTCCTTTTCTGCACTATTTACTCCTTGCTGCCATCTAAATCCTTCTTGGTTCTGAGACCGGATTCTCTCTTTATTAAAAAATCTAATTTTCATTATGTTGGATTTCCCTCTCATTATTAACATCAAATCAGTGTTGGCTCACAGACATTTTGAAACTGTCAGTTTCTGCTAGTCACCAAGTCAAACCCATTTCCCTCCACTGTTGTTCAAATGGCTACCGGTCAAACATATACTGAGGTCTCTTAAGTCGTAAAGCTAGACCTGCTACTTTCTCTATCTCACACACACACACACTTAACAGCATCCCTATCACAAGGTGAGTGAATGATGGCAGACAAAGTGATATTTACTACGAAAAACAAAACATCTCTATATTCTTGGAAAGGTTAAAGAGACAAAACAAGCAGTCTATCGAAGCGTGGAAACCAAACAGTGTTACCACACATGAAACACAGGTGACTCACTGTTTCTGTTTACGTCTGTGCTAACGTGGTTATGATTTTGCATAACCGCATCTGCACACAAATGGATGCTATTATGCACACGAGGGAAAACTGCTGGTGAACCCTACAGGCACGGCGGCAGACAGACACCCACACTGCGAACGGACCACATGCCCGGCGTGCCCGGTCCCATGCTTGTGCCACACACACACACACACACACACACACTGCTTGCCACATGCTTGTTGTCATGTATAATACTCACATAGAGGGAGGAGAAGGGGCAGAGAGGAGAAGAAGAAGAGGAGGTGGAGGAGGAGGAGGAGGAGGAGAGGAAATGGGGGGCTAGG
>OMLF01029393.1:4544-22339 GCA_900302615.1 Holocentrus rufus
CCCTCTCTCTCCCTCTCTATCTCTCTCTATCTCTCTCTCTCCCTTTCCCTCCCTCTCCCTCCGCTCTGTGCATCATTAAAACAAGCAGAGTAGTGTTCAGAGTGCGGGGCTGCACTGAGACGGTGACCTCCACAATAAGAAGATGTTTTTGCTTCGGGGAAGAGAAGGTCGTTTTGTACTCCTCTCTCTCTCTCTCTCTCTCTCTCTCTCTCTCTCTCTCTCTCTCTCTCTCTCTCGATTAACATATACATACATAAACAGTCTCAATCTGAATCAAAGGGCAACATAAGGTAAAAACTTACGGATTTCAGTCAGCTGACATCCTCCCGTATCCGGTGCAAAAATAACCTGAAGTACAAACAGCTTTCTCCGCCAGAGGAAATCCTTATAACCAGTTAAAACTTTTCTAAGTACTTTGTGTTCTCTGATGACTAACAGTTACTTCTGAAAGTAGCGGAGTGGAAGCAGCTGCCGGATAAAACGACAACACAAAATTAGGTGCACTCGATTTACTATACTGTTTGGCGAAGAGGCGGTTAAAATTCAATGAGGATTTGAAAATAACCTCACGCGGTAGTCTGACGTGGTGTATTAAAGCAAACACACCCCTGACACTGTGACCACGCCCACTACCCTACGCAACCAATGACGTTCCTGCAAAACTTCAGCGGGAGAAACAGACAAGATTGGACTGCAGTCTTCGTTGAAACGAGAAGAATATCATTGTCGTGTTTGACATTTTGTGATTTTAAAGTTGCTTATAAAACAGTGGGCTCCTTTGGGTATGTGCAGTACGTTGTCACACGTTACTAAAGATAATACAAATACTGCAACCAAGTTTAGTCAGTGCAAGCTGTGGTTCAACTGTTATGCTTGTTGCTAACGTTTTAGCTTACTAGCCTGTTACAGCCAAAGTAAGTGATGCATGATAAGTTACAAACACTGAACAGAAGAAGTCTTGATGAGTAAACCCAAGGGTCCTCAAATTCTTTTTATCTCAAAGAAGCTCAGGCATGTTTGCTTTAGATCACAGACCTCCAGCTGAATAGATTATATTCAACAGGGTCCTTACATAGGAAGATAAGGGGTGGTTTACTTAAGACCTGCAACCCTCACTTTACTGTAGGTGGAGGATGTTAACAGGAGGGTAACCTTCGTCTCACTTCCTCATTCTTGCCTGGCATTGATTGTTTTGATGGTGATACAATAATGAAATTAAACTCTCCCTTATTTTATGAGGGATCCTTGGGTTTTCTGACCCCCACATTGGGAACCACTGAGTTAACTGACAGGATAGTATAATATTTATGAGCTAATGAGCTGCTGATTTTAACTGTTGTGTTGTCATTCATTGCTTACTTTCTTTAGGAGATTGAGTTTACTGTTGTGGCTTTCATAACCACACACCTAACTATAGAAGCATGCGGCGATCAGGGGCCCCGAGCCAGCTCTTGGGCAATGCGGTGAAAAAGCCCCGGTTTGTGCCACCAGGACCATCTCCGTCATGTGTTGTGGCTGATGCTAAACCTTTAGCCCCTAAACTCAGTTTAGGCAACACACTGGAAAAGGTAATTTACTGTATGCCAAACAGATAGTTTCCCTGTGATAACTCAGAATTCACTGTCATTTCACCTCATTTATATAATGTTGGTTTAGGCTTGTCCTGATCCTTTCCCTCTTACTCTTTTCTTCCTGCAGGTCCAGAGAAGTCTAGCAGCTCCAGCTCTGAGTAAAATGGAGCATGACCTCCAACCCTCTGCTGGTCAAGCTGTCCCAGGTATGTCCAGGGCTCTGGCTCGTGTTCTGAGTGCAGCAGAGAGTAAAGAAAATGAGACGGATGCAGAAAATCCTCCCACCACAACCGGAGATTTCACAGAAGAAAACAAACCAGCAGGTGAGACACACAAAGGTGGCTGGGGCAGTACTTACTGTTAATGTGCACGGTGGCATGAATAACTGTGTGTGTGTGTCTGTGTGCTTTTAAAAGTGGTTGCGTGTAAAAAAAAAAAAAGAGAACCTACAGTCTTCAGATGAGAAAACATTTCCTGACAGACTGTGTATAAATTCCAATACAAACGAGTCCTACTGAGGAATCTGACAAAACTGTCATTTCCCAGGGTTAAAACCAAAAGGAAGTAGGAAAATAAGGGTCATCTTAAACAACTGAAGAATTCTGAACAGACAATGCTAATTTGTATGATGCAGCTGGTTACATTAGCCCAGGATGCTTTTTTCACATCAAAGAGAGGCAGTGTTGGCCTGATATTGGTGCTATTCAGAGCGACCAAATGAGCTCTGATGCACAATTTACAAACAGGTGTGTAAATTTTGGATGGTCTAGCATTAAGCTAGAAATGCTGTTTGTGCATTTTTTCTGTCACCATCTTTTGTGTGTCAGTTACAATTATCAAATTTCTGCAGTGCACATCATGTAGGCGTTTGAGATCTGCTGGGTGTAAAATCTGATTGACTTTTGCAAAGTTTGGCCTGATGATGGCACTGTAGATCATGGCCAAATGGGGTCTGTCACACTTTAGGATCCATCTCAAGCATATGTGTGAAAATTTGTTGTTGTCTTAAGGAAATTATGCCCTGCTTCCCGTTTGCCTGTGTTTGGAATAGGTTTTGCTTGTGTTTCAAAAGTTTAAGCCAAAGAGTCAAGACTGTCAAGGACATCCACATGTGCTGTGTGCAAACTGTGGGGAATTGGTAAAGACTTTAATGGCACAAAAACAGTCAAGGCAGAAATGAAGCCAGTACAGTATGTACAATGGATTTGTACTGAACTACAGGATGTGAGGGGTGGGACATTTATTTGATTCTAGGTCTTACAATGTAGGAGTCATAGTCTAGGCCAAAATATAAAGTTGCAGCCACTCACTGATTGAGTATTTTTTTGCTTTAGTAGTGAGGAATATTTTAAACCTGTTTATCAAATGTGTTTTTTCTGACATTAAGCTTGTCAGAGTCATGCCTCCTTTCATGTTTGTGCATCTTTGTCCTCAGCTCTATTCAGGCATCAAGGCCAAACAGTTATGAGTATGAAAATTATGTAAAAGAGGCATGATGTAGGGCACTCAGACACAGTGTATAAAATTTGGTATAGATTGAATCTAATTTGTATAATAGATGGATTAAGGTTGCCCTGATGGTGGAGCTATAGAGCTTGACTGAAAGAGGTTTGTGACACTTTGGGTCCATCCCAAATATATGAAATCTGAGTGCTCTGTCATCAAGAGTGCAAAGACGAAATTGGATCAGGTTTGTAGTAAGTAGTGGGGGCATTTTTAACATATCCATCAAATTTGACTGTTCTAGGACTTATGGTCTCTGAAGTACAGATAGTTACAGAGGAAACATAACAAAAACAACAGAGTTTAGGCCCTGTGGTCATGTATGTCTAATTGATTGATTATATGGTTCCACAGAGATGAAATTTAGAACCAGTGGTGGGGGAGAAGACATAACAATTCACAGAGAATACAAAGTTATACCAAATGCAGTCAACTTGAAACTGAACTGGTCCATCTTTTTATGTAGCAGAATATCATGAAGTTGAAGTTGAATCCTGGCAGCTAAATGTGGTCATACTTACTTCCAACATTTTCTACTGCTCTTTCGATAAATTCAGCATGCATGTGATTTCCTCAAGCACTGCTTATTTTTAAAAAATTATAAAATAAAGGTCAAATTCATAAGCACTTCTTGCAATAGACAATATGTTTTGGTGGACAAACATGTATTTAAGATGCCGACAACTGTAAAAGTCAAAATTTTACTGAAGTGCTGCTAGAGTATAATGGAGGTTGCCATGTCATCATCTCCCATCCAAAAATAGAGAACAGCAGGTGTCAAGGCTTCTTGGAAACTATTTGCAAACTATGAAACAGCAGCCTTTTGATGCTCAGTTAACTTTTATTAGTTATGCTTGAAATGAGGAACAAAACTGTTGTCAGATACTTTGCATGTATCAGATTCACTCCTCTTTACCTGGACCCATCTTTAAAATTCTGTTACAATAGTAAAACATTTATAACTTGCTAAATATTTAAGGGGTTTATTTATTTTTCTGCCTTCCACGGGGTATACTGCTTGATTGAAACTGATCCTCATTCGGGAAGGCTCATACATATTAAATCAGTCTTGTTTCTTTATCTTTTTTAAATCGAGGAAAGGACAGCGACAGTCTGCTCTAACTTAACACAAGCCCAATCAGCTTAAACACTGCGTGCTGGCACTCATATACGGAGTATCTGCCCAATTCACTCCACACGTTATTTTTATCATTACACACACTGTAAGCCAATTACACACAGCTACCTACATAGTCATAACATTCAAGCTCACAGGGACGATTCCTGTCACTTAGAGGTTGCAAATATTTTGCTCTGAGGGCTCTGTAGTAAAATTATGTTTGGTTTTCCTAAATATATATGCTTTCCTCGTTTTTTCATAACCATACCAATAATCATATGACGCTGGTTTATTGCGACGAAAACGGCTCTCATTTTGCCGCCTCTCCCGGCTCTGTGGCTAATAATAACACACACAAAGATGGATGTTAAACCAGGCGGGCTGAGTGACAGCAGGTCCAGCATTATGCAAATAGGCGGGGTAGTGCAGCGGCAGCGCCGGGCAGATTAGGACTGTGCTCAGGATCAGTGAGCCGACGCGCTTCGTCTCACTCCCTCCTCCTGACAGAGCAACTAGTGCCTCTCTTTTACACCCTTACCCATACGCCTCAGTGCATGCATCTGACTCTGCGCGATTTACACCGGCTCCGTGACTGTGTTTTGACAATTTTGATCTGCATTCGCGACGTAAACCTGAGATTTATCCTCTGTATAAACAATAGACTGTAAAAATGAACGCTCTCCTTTGCGGGCATGCGCAGCGCGCACACAGACCCCCTCCCCCCACTTAGTTAAGCCAGCGTTATTTCAAACCCTTCTCTCACTTCGGGATAATAAAAAGTACTGACCCGCAACAACCCATAACACGGTGTTTGAACACTGTTTCCCTGTTTGTGCAGAGCACAGAGATGCTGCCGTCCTGATGTTAATATTTAGACAGTGTGGCTGTGCTGTGCTCTGTGCTGTGCTTGGTTTGGGGTTTAGAGAGACCGAGCTGTAAGTAGGTCGGGCTGGGCTTAAGCGGCTTAGCTACGTCAGCCTAAGCTGGGAGGAATTCATCCAAAGCCCTCCGCGGTAGGCGGGGGCCTAAACGAGGCTGGCCTAGTTAAGCCTGATTCTTATTGTGTGCACAGCCTGTTTTGTTGTGCAACGTAGCTGTGAGAACCTAGGGGTAGTGTATGTATCCATGCATATGCTAGACATAGTATATGATTGATTCAGAAAAGAGGAACAGAAAGAAAATGAGAAGTGTGTAAGAGTTAAACCAGCATTGGCTTCATCACCGTGGACCAAGAGAGAGGGAGAGAGAGGCCATCAGGAGGGACAACAGAAAAGGACAGGGGGGTGACTAAGGAGCCACAGTGCAGAGTGTGGTGATTGAAACGTGCCAGCTTTAGGCCTGATTTGGTCTGTGTCAGTCCGCTATGCTGTAGGATGGCGTCCAGCTCTGTGTTCCTGTCCAGTATGGTGGGTAAAGCTCGCTCCTCTAACTTCACCCTCTCTGAGAAGCTGGACCTGTTGAAGCTGGTCCGTCCTCATGTCCGCATCCTGGAGGAGCACACCAACAAACATGCTGTCATTGTGGACAAAAACAAGTGCTGGGACACTGTGGCTGAGCAGTACAACGCCTTGGGAGGGGACAGACCCCCCCGCACCGCTCAGGGCCTCAGGACCCTCTACAAGAGACTGAAGGAGTCAGCCAAGCAGGAAGTGATGCAACGGAGACACGCCCAGCCTGAGTATCGAGGAAGCATCTCTGAGCCAACCAGGAGAGTCATGGAGATGATCCCTCACCTGTTTCACCATGTGCCCATACACGATAAAGATCAGGCTCTGCGCAGGTACAGTACTACAGCTCCAAAGCAGTCTTTGCTCATAACACTGATTTACCTGCTAGAAGAGGGAGGGGGGCTGCTCTTACAGTTCCCAAACCCAATATTATTACTCACTCTCTCTATATGTTTCTCAAGAGGAGGGAAGTAGCTGCTGCCTTTATGTGTTGACTATTTTAGTTGTTTATTCAAGATATGAAGTTTATTCACTGCTGTTCAGATGCATTTATTCTGAAAATACTCAACTCTTTTAAGTTTCACACAAACTTAACAATAGCTGGACTATGTGCAATCCACTAGTTTTGTTTTCAGTCACATCTATACATTCAGCTAAAGCATGTGTGCACACTTACTGAGGGAATTAAATAATTTATGCTGTAGCAAGCAACAGAAATTTCGCAATTTCGCCAGTTATTTCAGTAATAAGAGTCTCATGTTTACACAAAATTTGAAATATTTTTTTCATTCTGTGTAAATGCTGTCATTGACATTTGTACTCCAGCTGGTATTATCACTCTGGTTCACCTTTGATCTTCCCTGCAGGTTAATATACAGCAAGCGTAGCTCTCCCATCGAACATCCTGGCAGCAGCTCCTCTCTGGCTGGACTCCAGGAATACCCAGGAACAGTTCCCATTATCCCCCATGAGGTGGTACAGCTGGACCCAGAGGAGGATGTTAAACCGCCTCCGGACCTCCCCGTCCTCTCCACACACATGGGACCGGGGCTGGAGGGACCTCAGGAGCGCGAGGGGGAGCAGGACTTGGGCAGCGTCCATGATTATGACCCTTCCCTGTCCCCTGCCACTTCCTCGGTCAACATCCCCCTCTCGACCTCGCCGCTGCCCTTACGGCACGACCTCTACCCCAATGACATCTACCCTCACCACGAGCCTGACCGGTTCCGCTCCCTGCACCTGGCCAAAGAGGAGCACGAGCTGGTGCTGGCCAATCACAGGAAGGTGGGCTTGTACCTGGAGGAGAAGAGGGAGGGGCTGAAGAGGAAGCAGGAACTGGAGGAGGAACTTCTGAGAGCCAAGATCAAAGTGGAGAAACTGAAGGCGGCCCGACTGCGACATGGGCTGCCCCTCCCTCTATAACACACATGAACACACACATCCACATGGATACACATCTGTGAACAGTGTTGGAATGGGAGAGTCTCTGAGGATTTAAATGTTGAAACATGGCTGTGGATAAAATCACATCCATCGATTTTATGTTTTGCAACCTGAAATTCTTTTGGAACTGTCGTGCCTCTCACAGACACTCATGGTCTGTTTGTGTGTTGCCAGGTGCAGCCAAGTGATTTGTAATTGCCACCAGTCTCTTCGTGCATGTCAGCGTTAAAAAAGTTATGAGTTATCATCAGTCTACTAGTTGTTGACACTAGAGCAATAAAAAACGTAACTGTTGACATCGCCAATGTTGTGACAAAGTAAAACAACACTAAATAGATGTGAAACTAAGTGTTTTCGAAGGGAATTTATCAGTGATGAATGAGGTTGTACCTTGTTGGTGTCTTTTCCTGCCTAGATCTGCCTCCGTTTGTATTGTGTTTGTGTCGATGATCTTTTATTCTCCGAGATCATATGTCTATGGAATTGTTACCAATATTACAGCAATTACAGGATGCTGAAGTCTCAGGAGTGCGAGACAGTGAGCTCTTTTCATAGCGCTGTTGAGGAGTTCTTTATTGATTCTTTGAAAAGAAAAATTCAGCAACCTAGCAGAGTGCAATGAATCAAGGATGCATTGGCTCTTTGTGCTCTTATAACAAAATTGTTGCATTTTTTTCAAAGTAAGGAGGAAATTATAAACACTTAAGAACTACTACTTTAATAAAAAATCAACACTGGATTTAAAAGATTAATTTTCAGTGGTACCTCGCCCTGTATCAGGACTCGGGTAAAACTGTTTAATGCCTGTAGGGCATATTGAAGGAGACAAATCCTCTATATTTGGATGCCGAAGCCGTTTGGCTGAAATGTGAAAAGGTTCAATACAAGAATTCTCTCGGTGGCTCCTGCATTTGATGGACAACTGAGGGAGGATAGAAAGAAGGGAGGTGGGATTGGTTTTGTGACGCTGTTAATAAGTGTTTGTGATTTTGTCAATGTTGACGTTCTTGTAGTGATATATGAGTGTTGTCCGTTTCTTCTACATTTACACATCCATATATTTCTATTAAAAAGTTGACTTAAAATTCTCCTGGACTTATGATTATTACACATCGGACACACATCTCTTCTGTTGATTCTTCTTTTCCTTTTCATTTGGTTCCTTTCTGATCACTGCATATAGGTGGTTATTGAAAAAAGAACACATATCAATTAGGGCCCAATCATCTGAGACCAATGATGCAATATTGTTTTTTGCATGTTTACTGTAAGGGGGTGTATTCCAAATATTTGAATATGTGGTTAAAATTGCATACAGTGGGACTCCCGTGTCCAAGTTTGAGTTCTCATCCTGGGTAGGGGGCTCATGTAGCCTTGGTGGAACAGAGACCTCTGCTGGAGGTTGTGTGACCTGAGAGTGAGATCATTCTGCTTGTCTGCCACTGTACAGTCAAATTTTGTCCTTGTGTTCCAGGAGTGAGACGTTCCCCTCAGTCACACCCCAGGTCCCCTCAGATCCCAGTCGGGGCGGCGCGCTCAGTCTCTGACACAGTGCCTGGGTCTGGCTGCAGTCAGGACGGAGTGCGCTACTTCAGTGTGATGTGGTGCAAGGCCAGTAAGAAGAAACACAAACGCTGGGAGGGAGACGCAGTCCTGGTGACAAGAGGACGCTCTGCCACGCTCAAAGATATGGAGGGCAAGGACATTGGCAGAGGTATTAATACAGTACTCGTGTTTTCTGTTTTGCATTCACAGCAGCAGGTTATCATAGTGAACATGAAGAGTGCCCTTCAACTTGATGACCCAGGGTTAAGCCCCGCATATCTATATCTGCCCTGCTGAAGTGTCCTTGAGCAAGATAATTAATCCCTAGCAGCTCCCGGGGATTCAGGGAGGTCTGACCCTGCATTCTGACCTCCATGTAGATGGGGACAAGTTAAGAGAGAACATCTTGACAGGGATCAATAAATTATCACATCAAATTAAATTTTGTTGATTCAGAGTGACTAAGAAGGCCAACCTTAATAAGCTTCAGTTACAGAAACAGCATTATTAAAATGAACTGATGATGAGGTGTGCAAGGCTGAGAGTCTTAGAGTGCTTCCTGTAAAAGAGCTGCATGAAAAAAAAAGTTTTAAGAAATCAAGAGCACTAGAAGATCTTTTTTTTTGGTCTAGGTAGTGGTTACAAGGTGTCACAGCTGGCCTCCCTGTGTGAGGGAGAGACTCTGATGATTGGAGGGAAGGAGGTCGAGGTGATGGGGGTAATATCTGCTGAGAACTTCGCCAAGGGACGCTGTTTCCAGGAGGTCCAAGTAGAGGAGGAGACAAATACAAGGACTGCTGCACCTCCTGCTCGTCGCTTTGTGTCCAAACCTTTCTGTCGCCCGATGCAGTTGGGCAGAGCAGAGCAACCGGGAGCCAGGCCACAGGAGGAGCAATCCTGCAAACCTCGGCATGACCCCCTGGCTCCAGGTGTGTTGACAGAATTTTATTTCAGTACAAGTTGTTGCATGCACATCAGAGTAGGCACTGAGTTGAGCAAAGTCCAGTAGGAAATGCACTTTTACTAAGTAAATGTACTGTGGAGAAAAGGAGGATTTTATTCATCTGAATCTAGGTTGTTTTGGACAGTGAAGAATTACCAGCCAAAGCTTTGCATGCACACACATTCAAAATGTTCTGAATAATATGATTTGTCAGTCTTTATCCACAAAGTCCAGTTTTGAACAATCATTAGAATATTTTTATTGTCATTACTTGTTGTTTATTTGTTCTGTCTTTAATGATCATGTCGCTCTTTTATAATGGCATATTTAATTTTGACACAAATCATATTACATATAAAATCCATGTACATAGACTTGTGTACAGTGAACTTTACAACTTTACACAGCTATCATATAGCTACATACCCACGGCCTCTGACTCTGTAGGTGCGCTGGTGATGCCACGGCCCTCTTCCAACCACCAGTGGTCTTGTAACAAGTCAGGGCTTCCTGTGGTCGATGTTGTGGTCGACCCCTACCTGACCACTCACCTCCGACCCCACCAGAGAGACGGCCTGCTATTCCTGTATGAGTGTGTCATGGGCATGAGGTAATTAAGTTGTGTCTGTAACTTTTATTGTGAAGTGATAGGTGGGATCCTGTCAAGAGAGAATGCTGTAGGAGGAAAAAAATCTGTTCTAAATTCAGCTGGAAAGGATAAATTTACCTACATGTTAAACGTGTAAAGAACTTAGCTTTTGCTGTTTTAGAGAATGTGTATCAGCACTGACAGCCTTCACCAAGCTTCCTAATGGATTATATTGTGAGTTTTTATGTGTGTGTTTCAGAGCCATAGGTCGGCACGGGGCCATCCTGGCTGATGAGATGGGTCTGGGGAAGACCCTGCAGAGCGTGGCGCTATCCTGGACGTTGCTAAGGCAGGGACCGTACGGTGGGAAGCCGGTTGCTAAGCGTGTCCTTGTGGTCACCCCTGGCAGCCTCGTGCAGAACTGGGGTGCAGAGTTTAACAAGTGGCTGGGCCGTGAAAGGATCAGTGTCTTCACTGTGGATCAGGTGAAGGGAGAGGAGAAATTCTGTCTATTGAACTGAATTTCACCTGGGATCCCAATACAGTGGGGCTGCATGGAGCTTGTTTTGTGGAGCTTGAACCATCAAAAATTTACATGGGATCTATTTCCTGCCAAGGAACACTGGCAAACTGGCAAGCTCTACAAAATGCATACCCATCCAGGAAAACATCTGTTTTATTTTTTGTTATCTATCCTTTTAAACCAGAGGTTGCAGTTTCAGGGTCCCCTTGGTGACTTGAATCTTGCCTGCTGAAGTGCGATTGAGAAAGTGTCTGAAATCCTGTCATCTCCCAAGGTGTTGTTTTGTCGCTGGCCCAGTTTTCGAACCTCAATATGGGGGTGGGCAGGCGAAAAGAGAATCTCCCATTGTGGATTAGTCACTATCAGATTAGTTCTTGTCTATTCATCTTGTATGCATGAAATTATTTAATTGCTTGTTCATAATCATGTGTTTGTTTAACTGCATGTGTGTAGGACCACAGGATAGAGCAGTTTATGGCTTCTCCTCTGCACAGTGTTCTGGTGATCAGCTATGAGATGCTGCTGCGCTCCCTGGAGCAGGTGTGTCCAGCTCACATTTCACTATAATGAGCGGAACAATTTGTGAATGTTACAAATGTGTCACCTTATACTAGTTTTGTGTTTTGTTATAGTTTTATTTTTTGTTTTATTTAGGTGCAAAAGGTAGAGTTTGGTCTTATAATTTGTGACGAGGGTCACAGACTGAAGAACAGCAGCATCAAGACCTCCTCTGCCCTCAGCGGGCTCAGCTGTACACGCAGGGTCATACTGACAGGTACACACTCACACGAATAAAGAGATGTTTAGCTTTTTGACTAAAGAGGTGGAAAGATCAGTTCTTAAAGGAATCTCTGGATGAGTAGTACAGTAGTGCAACTGTGACCTCTTGTTAAGGTTATTTCATTAATTTTGGCTCTGTGTTTTTAAAGGTACGCCTGTGCAGAATGACCTGCAGGAGTTTTATGCTATCATAGAGTTTGTCAACCCGGGGATTCTTGGGTCATCAACCGCTTATAGAAAAGTATTTGAAGAGCCTATCCTACGGTCGAGACAGCCGTCCTGCGCAGAGGTAATTCTTTCTGATTCCCTCTTGCTTGTTCCTTTCTATGCATTCACTTCCCATCACTTTACATAACAATCATCCTGTTTCTTTCAATAGGAGGAGAAAGTTTTGGGGGAAGAGCGAGCCGCAGAGCTGTCTCGATTGACTGGCATGTTCATCCTGAGGCGAACGCAGGAGATCATCAACCGCTACCTGCCTCCACGTCTTGATTGGACGTTGTTCTGCGCCCCCTCCCCGCTACAGCTAGAGCTGTACCAGCATCTCCTCTCCCACAGAGTCTTCAGAGCCTGCCTTCAGAGCTCAACACAAACTCACACACACTTGGCCTGCATCACGGCCCTGAAGAAACTCTGTAATCACCCTGGGCTACTGCACTCCACTGTCAAGGTTATATTCTGTTATTAGCAGGCAGGAATATGACTAATCAAACTTGGCATTAGGCTAAAGTGGTAATCTGCTTAACGTTTTGATCTTTGTTTGTAGCCTTGGGTTATTGTAGGTATTTATTGCGCTCTCAGTTTCCTTGGCAATCAGCTTTGTGGTCAAAGTTCCTACTCACTGGCAATTTGCAATTATGGTGTCTGGACATTTGGCTGTAGCCTGATACTAACTCTAAAAACGGTGTTGTCGCACATTCAGGAGAAGGCTGACAGTGGTTCAGTGGAGAGCTCTATATATGAGGGGCTGGCTAGTGTGTACCCAGAATCCTACTCTTCAGGTGGGTTCAGCACCGCTGACTCTGGGAAACTACTGGTTTTGTCAGACCTTCTGACCGCCATCAGACAGCTGAGCCCCTCAGACAGGTGAGCATGTGTGTATGTCAGGTTTCTTTGGTGTGTCTTTGCATGTATGTAGTTTTGTCCTTACATATGTACAAATGCATGTGGGTCCCTGCAGGGTGGTGGTGGTTTCCAACTATACACAGACACTGGACCTGCTGCAGGACATGTGTGTCCACCTGGGCTACACCTTCTGCCGACTTGACGGACACACCCCCACCGGCCAGAGGCAGCGACTGGTTGACAATTTCAACAGCCCGTACTCACAGAACTTCCTGTTTCTGCTGAGCTCCAAAGCCGGAGGGGTGGGGCTCAATCTGGTGGGTGCATGCCACCTTGTTCTGTATGACATTGACTGGAACCCTGCCAATGACATTCAGGTGAGACACACACACACACACACACACACACCCTTAAAAGATCAAAGCCTTTCCGCTGCCCTCTGTCTCAGCCAGGTCTTTGTTCTTTATCACTCCTTCTCTGACTTTCCTGGACGCACACACAGACCGTAACACACTCTTATACCTGCATTTCCACCAGATGGCACTGTGTATGTGCATGTCACTCTCCTCTGCTACATTGATTGTCCTCTGTGTCTAGGCGATGGCTCGAGTGTGGAGAGATGGGCAGAGGAAAACTGTGCACATTTATCGTCTGCTCACTGCAGGTGAGAAAACACAAAGGCACAGTGATGCACACACTTCACACTGAGGTCACAGTCACTCTGAATGAGTGTGATTTTAAGTTGTGTGAATGCGTGCCTGTATCTCTCTCCCTCTCAGGCACCATTGAGGAGCGTATATTCCAGAGGCAGGTGTCCAAACAGGGGCTCTCTGGCACAGTGGTGGACCTTGGGAAAGGGGCAGAGCACACCAGCTTCTCTACCAATGAACTGCGAGATCTGTTCAGCCTGACGGACACGCCGTCTCTCACTCACGACCTGCTCAGCTGCAGCTGCAGCATGGACGGATCAGTCCATGGTAAAGACATACACGTGTCAAACACACCGATCCATGACTTGACCGAGGCACATGTACCATCACTTGCATAATGAGTAGGTATTAATTTCTTTCATTCTTTCTCAGTCGTTGATGAAGAGGAAGAGCAGCCCTCTGATAGGCCCTGCCAGCTTGGTCGTCTAGGCGACCGTGGGGGGGCGGTCCAGAAACATCTCAGCATGTCTGAACTGATGCAGTGGAGGCATTTCTCTGGTGACACGTCCACCTTCTCAGACCCTTACCTCGATCACGCACGAAACCACATCACCTTCGCTTTCCAGTCCACTATCTCTCACACAGCTCAGTAAACACACACACAGTCACTCAACATGTTTATGTGTTTTCACATGTTTGTCCTCGCAGTCTGAGTGCTGCCTGCAGCGTGCCCGCCTCATATGACCAACACAAAACACTGGCTGCAGTTGTGACCACTGACAACAGCCACACAAACAATTCCTTACTCTGTTTTGTGTTCTCATTGTTTTTTCACTTTGATCTGAATAAATACTGTACTGTAAGATTTGTATGACACCTCATTAAATAAATTAAACTTAGTAATGTGTGTAATAAACAGGCTGTCTGAGATGGATGAAAATCCTTTGTGGGATTTGTAGCATCTTGGTTTGTTTATAATTATTTGGATTTTTTTGTGTACTTGGTAGGATTGATTTACATGTTGTTAAAAGTGAGAGTTTCTTCTTTTTCCATTTAGAGGAATAATTCCAGTGAGAATAAAAACATGTATTTTGTTTGAAGATACATGGTTTGGCCACGTACGGAGGATGGGAGATGTGGAGAGAATGTGTATATAATCAGCCACTGAGAGGAAGGTAGTCGAAGCCTGTCTGCTGGATGACGGGATAGTGAGTGAGCCGTCCTGGTCAGAATCCTCTGGTGGAAGATAAACAAGGACAAGTTTGTTTAGCCTAAATTATTGTAACCACAGCTTATGTATCTGACGTAGCGACTGTGCATGCGTCCCTCTTCTTGTGAGTCATTTGGGTTTCAGATGTAGGGCACACCAATCTATTCAGTCTGTTTTGGATAACACTGGTCTGCACACTGTCTTCGGCACAAAGCTGCTGCGTGGGAGTTACCGAGTTGTGTTTTGTGTGTTTCTCTGTTTGCATGTGTCCTGAATTCACAGATGATTGATTTCGCGTAAGGCTCTGTCAGATTGAATGTGCGCCAATGTAATGTATCTTTACATAAGCAACATGATCATTCTGTGTTTTGATCATCAGCGGTCTGCGTGATTGTTAAGCAATGTTGTTGTATAACTGGATCTCTGTGCTGTCAGGCTTACTCATGATAAAAAGCAGTTCTGGGTCCGGGGCCAGTTTGGGCCTCTGGAGCGTTCGAGGCAGGATGGTGGTAATGCAGACACCTGCTGTTTTTCCGTGCTTACAGCTTGAATTTAAACTGGTAGTGCCAGTCCTGCACCAGAACTCAGATACGTGCAGCTTGATATAAACTTGGCAAATCACATCATTTTATTATGTACGTCTCTGTAGAGTCAAATATAAGTCCTCTTGAATCTCATCATTGTGGGACAGTAGAAAATGCACTAGACATCAAACCGCAGTACAAACTACCAAACTGCAGACTGGTAGAGAGAGTAGTCTGAGCCTGAGACCAAAAAAAACAGTGGTGGCATAGCAACTGTCACCAGGCAACTTACTACAACTATTGCCTTTTCCCACCTTAAGCCTTTGAAATGTGAGATACGGTTCTGTTTTTCATCGGGACTCATATTCAGTGGTCGCTCTATCTCACTGTACACGTGTCCGGCGTATTTGTGTCACACGCCCAAGCAGGATTTTGATTTTCAAACACATCTCTATCCGTCTCAGAGACCATGTGCTGCCGAGTGCATGAGGTAGAATTTGTCTTTCAGTGTAAAGCTCTTACTGGCCACCGCTGGACGTATTACCAATCCCTCTTTAAAGCCCTGTGCTCCAGCTCGACAGCTCAACGACTTGGCGCGTGGATCGAATCAATGACTTTCCATTGCTGGAGAGGGAGAGACGCACGCTGCTGTTGTGATGGAGAGACTGAATCACAGAACATTTATTCCTCGTGTTGCTAGCCTCTCTGTGGAAGTTATGAATGCAGAGAATGGATAGCCAAACCTCTGGCATTAACCCTCAAGGTTGCAGCGCTCATACCTCACTCATTAAATCTCACAGAATGAACAGGCACATTAACAACACACGCTTGTGTAAGAGGACTAATAGCAGATGCAGAAATCAGAACGTACCGCACAGGGCCTTGAGCAGGCCGGTTGTTTCCGCAGGGCTTAAAGTTCAGGTCTCCAGGGGTGATAGCACAGATTGGACAAACTGGAGTTTCAGGGGACTAATCCAACCATCCGTTTGGGACTAGTGAATCTGGAAATCCACAGGAACACCATGTTTATGGTAATACTGCAAACTGAAATACAAGTTAGACAATTTGAGCTCAAAGCCTTATTGGCCTCTGTCTCTAGGGATAGTAATACCCTGCTTATCGTCTGATATTCTTTGTCTATTGATTCTACAGAAGTTGTGGGCCTAACACAGTTAAATGTCTGTGACGAAAACCCCTGATAAACCCGACTTCACTCTTAGATTTTAAAATCTGATTAAAATTTGTGCTCATCCATGATATGAAGGGGAGTGGGTATTTTACATCAAATCCTCTGTTGAAGTACAGTAACAATATGAGCTCCATGTATCAGTGTCCCCTCTTTCAGTGGACAGGACCTCCGTTAACTTGGTTTACCCTTCATTTAATAGTCAAGGCCTGTTATGTCATGTTGCATTTTGTCTGTTTATTCAGTTGATGGAGTGTTGTACAGAAAGGATTTCTAGACCAAGGCATTGATTGTGTAATCGTCTCCTTGGCCCACATTTAGGGAAAAAAATGTACAAAACTCGGTAATTAGATAACTCCAAGCCCAACTGTAATGAGTAGATGCATCAATCTATCAGTAGGCAGCTGGAACTGGCTGATTTGGGCTTTGCAAAGCACAGTCAAGTTTTTATAGCCAACAGTAGGAAATGATATTGTGTGTGTGTGTGTGTGTGTGTGTGTGTGTGTGTGTGTGTGTGAAGTTCTGCTTCTTTCAGTGAGTCAAGTACTTTCAAGAGGATACTGTCTTTTATCTCACCTAGTGCAGTGTGTGTGTTGAATTTGCACAAAGCCAAAGAAATGTCTCAGTTGTGGAAAAAAAAAAAATATTGAACTTAATTCAATTTCTCCTTTAATTTTCATGGCTGAGCTTGTTATACTATTTGAAACTGTTTGAAGATTGAAGGGTTGTAGAGTTTGATTAGCTGAAAATTTCTTTTGTACATGTACTCCCATGAAAAAGATACGAGTGGAAAAAAATCAGTATTGATATCAGTATGAAAACATATCAGTGCCTGCCTAACAGTAACTTTCTTGTACATCTCAAGTTGTCTCAAATTGCTGTGTACTCATGAATTGTGCATTTCTGAGCAAAAGATCAAGAAGAGGCACACAGACAATCTCAGAGTTGTAGTTCTAAATGTATCTCACAACTTCCTGCCTCAAGATACCATCATTATTGTAGCTCATGTATCGTGTCAGTATTGCATCATCATGTCTCAGGCAGTTCCCACCCCTAGTTATTGATTGTTCTTTTATAGATTTGCTTTCCTATAAAACATACTTGAAAAAATTTTGATTATAGGAGCCAGTATTCTCAATTCTAATTTGTCCTAATTAGCTGTTCAATTTTAGTTGAGCTCTAGTATTGACAAATAAATTTCCAGTGAGTCAGTTTAATGCACAAAGTTCGTAAAACATTTGTAAACTTTGTTTTAGGGACTCTGCCAAGTCCAAAATGTAGCTTCTTGCATAACAATACATCTGATGGGATTTGCAGGATGGATTATGTCCTAGAGCAAGACTTACAGTACAGTGTTTTGAATAAATTCCTCCGCCTTACTTGAAAACCATGCAAAACCTGAGTTATGATGCCAACCAAAAGTCGTTGCTGTCCCCCCACCAGACCTCAGGTCACTCTGGTCGGGGGTTTTCTGAGGTAAATGTGTTAGAAATTTGCTGAGTGGGCTAGATGGGTCAGCTGTCTCACTAACCTGTTTATATCAGTAGTGAGGCTGGAAATAATTGAGTGTGCAGAAGAAATATTTAGGTGCATGCCTGATAACTGCTGTGTCATACCTGCTCTCATCCATATATATCATCACAGGTGAAGGTCTATTTAAGCAAATGCAGAATCAGAATAAAAAAACTGTCACTT
>OMLF01029398.1:5335-17551 GCA_900302615.1 Holocentrus rufus
GAAATACTTGTATACACACACACACACACAATACACCACACACACACACACACACACACACACACACACACACACACACACACACACTACTCTCCCACTCTGCTGCTTGGCCTCAAGTGCTGAAGGGAGATTAGATGCTGGAAGAGGCAATACTCCCCATTACTCTCTTGTTCAGTGGCCCAAAGGTGAAATGAAACATGGCCCTGTGGTTCTAATCCTGAAGACACTCAGCACACTCATATTGTCCTCCCAGGGTGCACTTGTGCTGGCTTCCAGTGTCTCCATGGAGACTGCCTGCTGTAAAACCATTAGTGGATTTGTTGTGAATCAACATGAGCTATCACTCTGAGGCAAACACCCGAAATACACCAGGCATGATGCGCTCTTATGACTCGACGAACATCTGGTATACTTTTGAAAACTTGATATGTTTTACCACAATCGCTCCTCTTCAGGTGTCCGCTATGATGAAAAGTTCATTGCAAGAAAAACACTGTGAGGTGAAATTCCCGCGATACGGGATCCCATCGATGAATCTGTGAGACCAGGCTTCTTGCCAAGAAACCATCACTAATCCCTCGGGGCTCTTCCAGCACGATGTAAAGTGTGTGAGTGCATGTACAAACGCGTTCATGCATGCACGTGTCTATTTCAGGGTGTCTGTGTGTGTTTCATGTATCTTCCCCTCCCTCCCATGACCACCCTAAGAGTCACATTAGCCGGTTAAACATTAAAAAGCACCGAAGCCACCTAGCAGTAGTGGAACAAAATAGGTTATGTTCCTTAGCATGAACATCATTTACAACTCAAACTAAATCTATACAATCCACTTATAATAATGATATGATATGAATAATGATAATGATATGAAAGTGTACAATTGATTTTCAGGCGTTCAAAGCCTTACTGATTCAGTTACTGTTGATACAATTTAGACACAGATTACAGATCCAACTAAAATCTCACACAAAGCATGAGCAAGTAATCAAAAATGTTTATACACAGTTAATGTTATTTACGAGTTGCTTTACAACCGTTGGAACTTTTATAGCGAGTGCAAAATATGCCATGACTGTACGAATAAATATATATTTCCGTCTCTTTTACTTTCAGCCCCGGTGACAGCTATAAAAAGTGTTTTTGAAAACACGACCGCTTTTTACCAATTAAATGCTGGCTGAAGGTCGCTGAACTCTATCCTCCAATTTAGCGAGCCAAAATAAAAACAGCCTCGTCCCGCTTTGCCATGAACAACTGCATCAGGCCACGTCAAACAGCCTTCCACATGCATGTCTGCATGACAACCTCAAATATCCTCACGGAAACCACACAAAGATGAATGAACCCCCAGCAAAATGTGTGTACACGAACATAAATACGCACGCCGTGCAGAAGAAATGAAGCGCGCGTGTCAAAGTGCTGGATATAGTTGAGGTTCAAAGGTCAACACTGGAACGACCTGCAGGATCAGTTTTGCATTTGTGCAATAATTCACAACATGTTTACTTGTTGAAGTTGAAAGGGTTTATTGGTTTCTGAAGCAGTGTAGAAGTCAATTACCATCTCTAGTTTTAAACGAAACACAGACTGCACATCAAGGTCATCTGTCCTTGATTAGTTAACTTTATTTTGATTGTATTCCAGTAAAATTAACAGCAGGTGGGTCCGTTGTCCTTTGTCTTCTTATTTTCTGCCATTCAGCTTATTGTCTCCTGAAATAAATTTGCTGTCTTGTCTCAGAGAGTAAAATATTGTTTTCTTGTTTGTCATGAGCGTAGCATTTGCTTATGTTCAAAACAAAATACAGAGTGCATGTAGAGCTCACAGAGTCGACCGCAGGCATGACAAATGCATTAATTCACCAAACATCATAAAATGTGCCTCACAAGAAGCCACGGCAAAGGCAAACACAAATAAAATGTCGTGCGAGTCTTTGCTTTTCCCTGCTGTTTGGAGGGAGGCGCGGCCCGATGCTCTGTGAGTGAACCCGATATAAAAACATCCTGAAAGTCTGCCAGCTGAAACATTAAAGAACAAAATTACAAGGACACCTCTTGCATCTGTCTGGCCCAGCCCAAATGCAGAGTTCAGCACCTTGTTGGCACCTGTTCACTTTGCTTTGCTGCCTAATGTCTCCTAATTGATTACCACATGTCCCTGGAGCCAAATTTAGCATGCACGCACACACACACACAGACACGCACACACACAGACACGCATGCACAAACTACAAAGTTTCCCCCAACCGCCAACCCTGCAGCATGTATCTCATTAACTGTGTCACTAAGTGTGCACTTACGTGTTCAAAACCTTTTAGATCTGCTCATTTGTCACCGTGCCCTAATGTTCCAGTCACAGCGCTGAGGTATTAATCAGTGCAGGTAGAAACAAAATGAGGGAGACTTGGATGGCCTTACAAAATGAAGCCATTGCTCACTGACAGTCTGCACATGTGCAAATTATTAATGTGCGACTAGTAAACAATTTGTTCAGTTTTAACAGCTGTATTTAGTGATGTGAGAATGAGGATACTCCAGTCAGAGTGGTGCACTTATACAGTGAATCATGTGGACGCACATACACACACATGCACATAAACACAACCCTATATACACAACTACATGGAGTCCTGTGCATTACTGAATAAAGCAAACAAACTAAAAATAATAATAAAGAGTATGGAAACAACTACTACTGCTATTGCTACTGCTAACTACTATGACTAATGCTTATTTATGCAGTGCTTTTTATGTAATGCAAAGTTTCAAAACACTTAAGAAAGGATAAAAAAAACAAAACAAAACATGAAACAAATAGCAAAGGAGATTAAAGTAATGTAAGAAATTTAAAAGTAAAGCAAGGGCCATAAAAAGAGAAGTCAACATTATAATTAAAACATTACATACATGATTGTACAGGGCAATGCATAAAACATTAGACAAAAGTCTAAAAAACTCTAAGAGGTGATTATAAGGATGATACAGATTTAACTTGGCTGATTGTCCTGATGATAAAAGCTTGGTTGCCTCTTTTTTTATTCTACATTTGGAAAGAGGCATAATAGTTTGAGGCCTGAGCCATCCCTGCCTCCATAATATCTTAAAATCAGTTCTGAAATTAGCAGGTAAACAATGTAAAAGATGCTAAAATTCGGGTCATGTTGTCACAAATAAGTGGAGATGATAAAGGGACCGGCTGAGGCAGGAATAGAGATAAAGTTGCAATGGTCTGAGCAAGAAGAGTAAATATTCTTCTTCTTTTCTATGAATGTACTCAAAAGAGCTTAATATATCATTATCATTATTATTATTTTTGCATGTGTCTGCATGTAGACAGATTACACACACACACATGCAGTGTCTTGAGTGTGTCTGAGTGTGTTTGTCCTTGTGAATGACACTCTGTGGACGCGATGAGAGAGAAATATGGCGCGACTGCAGGTGTGCCTCCACCTCGTCCAGTGAGAGTGGACACGCCTGACTGCCATCCATTCCAATAACACTCATACCTGAGACACACGCTGGTGCCTCCATCAGTCACTTGTACAATCTGTTGACGGATTCATAATGTTACAGTACAACCTCCACTCACAGCTCACATCAGAGTGAGTGAGAGCTGTGGGTTGGGTCAAAGTCAGGTGAACTGTAAGCGATAAGTGAATGTTTCATCGTAATGTATGATAGTGATTTTTAATCTATATAAAGAATTTTATTTCAAAATTTGGTATCTGCCTTAATATTGAAGTTACAAGTATTCACTATTTTGGGCATCATAAGCATCTTTTAAATGGTATATAGGATTTTGGAATTAACCTATTCATATTATTGCCTCTCAAAAAGGCCAACTTGGAATTTATCCAATAGGTCATGAGGGGTTTTCATCACCAAGTGTTTTTTGTTTATTTTCTCAACTCACAGAGGATCATGTTATCCTTAAACTGAAGTTAAAACATGAAAATCACCAAAATTAGAGTTAACAGTTCTTGACATAACATTGATATGGAGAGCGGCATGTACATGCACCATACAGCAGGTGTGGCACTGCCTCTTTTCACTGTATGTGAGATCCTGTTGGCATTTTATCATGCTAACAGTACGTCAAAGTTTTCAATATGTCTCTCCATTAATTTCACCAAGACAATTCCTGTCCATTTATTCACGACTGACAGTGATTCTAAATCTGATTCACACTTTCATTTGTGTCATTCAAATGGACTGCAGGCTGATTGCAGCGGGCATCTAATCCTTCTTCAGAGGTAATGGGTGGTCTACTATTTGCATAAACCAACTGGTTTTCGAAGAGAAATACTAACAGGAGCCAGTAGCCCCTTACTGGGGGATTCATGTCAAAACCTCCATCTTGTCAGCTTAGCTCCAGACAAGCAGAGCATTTAAGTGGAAGACTGAACCGCCATTAAGAAAGGATTATAGAATCCTAGAGGTTAAACATTGCCACAGTGCTTTAACACAGTGCTTTTTTTTTTTTTTTTGCCAAGAGCTGGATGTATGTTGTAGGTTGTGCTAATGGTGAACTGTTCTAATGTTCACATAAGTCTTAAAATTATAGTCATTACTTATATTTTGTATTTACGTTTACAGCTGTTCCTGTAGCTGTTTCTGAATGTGCTCAGTAGGATCCCACATGGTGCTGGGTAACAACTTTTCCCACCATCTAATCATTCAATTAGCATCTGTGTCACCAGAAGAGCCTTTCCAGCGCTTGGTGCCCATGATTCTCAGCTTTCTGCAAGACTTGCAGGATAAAGACAAAGCTTTCTCCACAGTTAAAGTGTACCTGGCTGCTATTGCACATTGTGCTATTGTGACATGAAGGTTTTGATGTTAAGGCTGTGGGACAACATCCCCTCGTTTATGAAGGGTGCTCATCGTCTATGACCGATGTCCAAACAGGATTTGTTAGCTGTTTTGGATGCACTGTCTCATCCCCTCTTTGAGTCTTTAGACCAGGTGGATCTAAAACTGCTCTCACTCAAGACTTCTCTTTTGTTGGCACTGGCATCTGCTAAGTGGGTCGATGATATTCATTTATTTTCAGTGCACCCTGACTTTTGCCTCAGTTTTTTCTTGAATTTGCCAATCTAGTCTTTATACCAAAGAGCCCTATTTTGGTGTGTCTTCCCCTTGACCTAGCCTTCATGACATATTATATAATGAAATTCCCAAGGTGGCATTTGTTTTTTGCTCAACTGTCTTCACCCTTTACCAGGCTTCCACACAAAATGAAACACTTTAAATGTTAATCAAGTTCAGGTAATTGAAATGATCATGTAACTGTCCTATACATAATCCCAGAATTATACCTGTATGAATATACTTTCAAACTATAGTCACTATCCTATAGTACAATTCCACTGATGAAATTGCAAAAGGCCTTGGTGCATTTTTAGTAATTAAATTCATTGTCTGACATTGGTGAATGAAAGTCAAGGTACAGATAAGAAATTGCAAACGAGTGACAGTAACAGCTCCCTGCTCCCGACTTCCGAAGCCCTCACTCCCCTCTGATACTCAGAGGTAAGAAATGCACTTTATCTCACCCCTAATTCCACCTTCTCTCCTTAAAGCACACACTCCTCCTTCATCCCTTTCTGTGTCAATCAGTCAGTCAGTCAGGCAGGCAGGCCTGTGCACCATCTCCCAGCATGCTTGGAGCCAAGGCCTGGGCCATGTGGGGGTGAGTCATGCTGCAAGAGCATGCTGCTGGATGTGAAACAGAACAGTTGTTTCCTGCTGAGTCAAACCCGCAGCTCTCATTAAGTCATTATGCGGTAATTAGCCTGCGTGTTAGTGGATAGGTAGCGTAGCAAGAGAGCAGTAGTAGTAGTCAGCTGCTGAGGCTGTATCCATAGCATGCAGATGTGAATTCAGGTCACTCTGACAATTGTTACTGGCGCCAGTCCATTGGCTGGATGATTGTTATTTGATCAGGTTCATTGATTAAATCTCTGTTGATTTTGACATATTACGTGCATGCGGGCTGATGCTTGTGTTTGTATAGTCTGGTAGGTTAAGTTACACTTACTGTAGATCATTTTGTGCCTGCGTTAGTGTTTGGCTCTGAGTCCAAACCAGGTTCTGGCAGTGCATCTCGGCCAGCGGGACTGACGAGGAACCACTGTGCGCGTCCATATCCTAGCAACAGACAGCCCAAAAATCGGTACAGAGGGAAGAGAAACAGGACAGGCTAAAGAGAGACAGACAGGGCCCTTTGAGAGTGTGAGGGTTTCTCAAACAAAACACTCCTCTCCCTCCTCTCTTGTCCCTCTTTTCCTCTCCCTCTCCTCTTCTCTCCACTCCATAGCTCAAACACTGCAGCCATTCTTTTTCCACGTAGAACAAACAGTAATCAAACAGGGCCCCATGAGGGATGTGGAGGCAAGTCGAAAAAAGTAGGTGACATAAAAAGTAGGAGAAGAGAGGAGAAAAAGATGGAGAAGAGGAGGAGAGAAGTTACAACACGGCACAGGAAACAAGAGAGAGCATCTGGAAAAGTCCCTATGAAATGAAAAATAAATCATTCAAATAAAAAAATTAAATTTTATTTCCTGGATATTCATTTATGGTAACACTAAGAACACTGGTGCAATAATAGTACATTAATTAACAGTAGTTAATGCAGTAGTAGCATTAATTAAATGCTAACTAATGCCTCTATGGTAGTAATTATTTACTACTGTGTGCTTGTTAACACATATAAACCATTAGTATACATTAGTTAACGTTAGTTGACAAACATCAACAAATACTTTAATTAACAGTTAGTTTGTCTTTTTGCTTAGTTTTTACTAATTTTCTTATGTTAATTGGAGTTTGAATGTATTGATAATTTAGTAATAAGCATTACAGTTAAAATACATCTAGGCTAATGCAGTGATGAAAAAAGCAATTAAGAATTAAGTGACATCTCTAACAGTCCTTTACCAATGTTCACTTAGGAATAATCAGCCAGTTTCCTCAAAATACAGATTTTCCTCCAGGTGGAACTTGTTTTTATTCCAAAACAGTGAACATGACACAATTCTTGGAAGTTCTGACACCTATACCAACTTTGATACTCGATACGGAAGATATGGAAAACTCCTGACATCATGGGCATGCTGCATCGTTTCATAGTGCTGGAGGTGGATGGTGGTTTATTGATGATTGTTTGTTTATGTCATCAAAAAGCAGTGTTGCCAAAAAGTGTTTCTTTTTCTGCAACATTTTTTTTTTTTTTTTTTTTTTGCGCTCGACAGATAAGTTGTCCATTTTGCTATGGACGCCAGTATGATGCATCAAGCTATACCAAGTTCATGAAAGCTTTTGCATTTGCTGTGATATACAGTACATTTGAACTCAGGTAAGTCTTTCCCAGGAAAAATCCTCACATGAATTGATATTTCCAGCAACAACAGTGGTTTTATTTGAATAAACATAGGAACAGGGGAGTTAGCATGAGCAACTGCTATGCTAAACAGACAAAGAAAAGAACGTGTACAACAGAAACTCAACCTTCATGTTAGTTCATGGAAAAAGACAAACTAATGGCCAAAGCTGTTTATTGTGAAGTCGCTCCCTGGGACATGTAGTGCACCACATCACACCACATCGACTGCTTACCACCAAAAATGTCACTAAAATAAAAAAAGAGGAATTCCAGAATTACCACTTAATTACCACTTTCAAGAGGATTTTTAAACAATAACATGGTTGGCACATGGGGTGTATGGATGTTGATCTCCAATATGCAGAATCTTAAAATGTTGTGTGTGCAGTGTCTATGAATTATTCCTCTCCCTGTAATTTAAGCTCTGCCCTGACCTCGTGACCCTGCTCCACTTCTTGGGAAATCCCTCATTGTTCCTCCACTCATCACATCCAACACTCAGCCTCTATTTGTGGTTAGTAAGGTGGCTTGCATCAAAAGCTCCTGCTGGAACAAGATGTTCTGAGTTGCCGTGAGCTGGCATGAGCTGCTGTGAGGTGTTGTGATGTGGTGCCATGATGTGCCATGGCCTTGGGGGTCATTTGTCACCAGCCTTAATGTGGTAGCTCCCAGTGAGTGTTGATGGTAAAGGGCTCCGGGGCCTGGAACTCAACCAGCCATTGGACCAGTCAAGGCAGCAGCTGCACCCAGCACATGAGGAGCTGATGGCAGGTAGGGCAGGTGCCTCCCCCCCCCTAAACCGGGGCTTTTATCAAACCTTAATGACACTGAGATTATGATTGGCTGGTTAAATATAACTTGAAATTAATGAATGATTTCGGAGAACCTTTAATCCTGATGTGTAAGTGGGTGCCAAGGGCCAAGGCGACGAAAGCAAGAGAGAGAAAGAGCGAGAAAAAAAATATAATTAATTAGACCTATGCCACTGATCTTACAAGATCAAAGGTGAGACTTAAAATAGGGGCTTTTATAGTCCTCAGGCTACCTTTGAACAGTTTGATTTAATTTAAGTCATTTTGTAATGACTAGTCAGTGTAGTGCAAGAGTAAATGCACGATTACCCCTTCATTTAGAAAATCAGTTTTTGAGTTTCTTTCAACAATATCAGTTTTGGGGAAAGAAAAAAAAAACATCACTTGAACTTCATCATTCAAAAGACCGCGAAATGTAGAGTATCCGATCCATAAAGGCATTATTCCTAGAGCTGAAGTTACTTTCTGTCATGAAAAACTAGTTTGTTATCATTTGGAATCGGCACAAGTCTTTGTTGTCTTAAAGGTGAAGTGTTAAGTGCATATCTTACACATGTGATTTGCCACAAACAACCTTTATAGAAGAGTACAAAAATATGTGCAACAATGCCATCCCGGCCTCCACACAATCACAGTAATACTCACACACATCACAAAACAACCACAGATTATAGGCCACTTCTTGGGTAATTACTACTGCCCAAGCCTAGGGCATAATCTTGCAATTTCCTCTATGACGCGCAAGGCATGCTATTCCATATAGGCACCCAACTCCGCATGGATCCCCAGCTTCTTTTTTAAAGTCGGACGTACTCACACACATACTTACGATTCTTCAGATAAGAGATTAGCCATTACCTTGAGCGTGTGTGGGGCAGTGTTTGTGTGTTCGTGTCCCCGTTGCCATGGCTACCCGGTTTTCATCTTCCTCCTCCTCGGTGGGCGTCGTACACCTCGCTGCACCACCATGGAACGCTGGCTGAACCACATGACCTCATGCTGAGAGATACACCAGCCACTTGGTCACACACACACACACACACACACATACACACATACACACATGCATACACAAACACACATACCGCTGCTTACAGGGAAAGTGGTTTAATCTGTTGGAACAGTTTGGTCAGTGTCTTATGTACACAAGGATTTATGAGAATGAAGTCGTGGTTAGGGTTCTACAAACCTTTACATACTTTACTCACTGTAAGTCATAGCAAAACACACACAAACAGACACACACACACACACACGCATACAATACACAGACATACACAGCTTACCTAAAAGCACGGTACGGCCAGTGCACAGATACCAGCCTAGTGCCTCTTACATGTGCAAATGAAATTGTTACATTTAATTGCTTTGAGGTGACCATAATGCCTTAAGGCTGGCTCTGTCCGGAAAACCAGGAACCCCAATCTTTCCAGGAACAATACCTTGCCGTCCAGAGTGAACTACATTGCATAATCATCATGAACTTCACTCCTTGCAGTCACCGAACTTAAAAAAAAAACTCTCGGAGCCTCTAAAGTAGATGAGCGGAAAGAGAAAAGGGAAGAAAAAAGAAGAGACGTAGGACAGGGAGGAAAGGGAGTGAAACAGAGTGTGGTCCGCTCCGGTCAGATGTGGAAGGTCAGACATATAGACTGTTCTCCCCCAGTTGGTGTAGGACGTGGTTGCCCCTTTGGGCTTGAGATTAGATTCCTGACATTATGCAGGCCCACCTCCTTCTGCTTCCTGCCCTGTGATGAAGATATAACAGAGTGTGTTCTCCTCAACACTCTTATCAGCGCGTGGAGGTCTTCACTCAGAGGCAGAGGAAAATACAGGAGCTTGCTTTGTCCCTGCAGTGAAAAAAAAGTGTGTTTCTGGACTATTTAGAAACAGCACATTAAAGGGGTCATGCACTTCAGAGCTTGACATGCTTAATGATTTACTTTGTTGAGCAGCAGAATACCAACCGAGCCATGATCTGTGGCTCTATTTTGCGGACTTTGAAAGGAATGTGGACTTGTTGCATTAATCTAAAAGTGAGTTTTAATAGAGGAATTTCGTTTTTTAAGATGTGTTTGTCTTTTTATAGGGTGTTTCATAAAACATGAGACGGAGAAGAGTGCATGCTTAATTGATGAACTAATCAGCAGACACCAAACTTCAAACACTTAATTACCAAAAGACATATATAGTCCTTTATTGCATGTTTTGAAAAGGGATTTTCAATATGGCAGAGCGAATAGTCATAATACGACAATGTTATTACGCTATTTTTTTTTCCTCACAATATTTGAAAATCTGCAAAAGTGAAATTTGAGGCTAGGCATCTATAACTGTTATTCTGTTGTTTAAGGATTCGAGAGAATTTCAAAGTCAGTAATAAAGTTAAGGATGGAAAGGCTGTTACCGGCCCCATATGAGCCAGACGCGACACTGACACCTAGTGTTTCATTCAGCAAACAACTTAAAGATTACTTCAAAGACTGCTCACATCAAGCTTATTAAGGAATTATTTCACAAATGGCTTTGTAACATGCGATACACTGCCATGTGCAACAAAGTACTTTGCAGTTCAAGAAGATTCATGTAGGCACAAAAAAAAAACACAAACAGAAAAGCACCCGTTCACTGTATCTTTGTGTTTCCCACGCCGACTTGTCAAAGCAAACAAAGAGGAGACTTGAACCAAAATATGAATTAGTGATGAAGTGAATGATGCTGATGCTAATACTGTTTGAGCTGACACTGTTCCTGAAACCACATAAACACACACACAGACACATACACATACCAACACTCACCCTAGCTTCTCACATGCACACAAACATGCGCATACCCTGCATACGCATGCATACCGCACACACTAGACACACACACACACACACACACATAGAGTGAGCCTCTTAAAGCCATAGACCAGAGAGCGATAATTATGCGTGTAAATTCCAGGCCCCCTCTCAGCAGCTCTGCTGGCTGGTGTTGAGAGGTGCGTCCTCTTGGCCCTGCTTGTAATGGTAACCCACACAGAGCCAGCTGCCACTGCTTCCAGCTTCTAGCCCCCTATCATGCACTCGCAGTGCGTTGCCTGAGACTTGGCAGGCGTAATCCCTCATACAGAAACATACAGCCATGGCTGCTTTTATTTCTGTGTGTGGTCAAGCGGAAAAACACATGTACGGATGAGAACAGGTAGACATGCAAACACACACACACCGGCAAAGAAAAGCATGCAGGCATCAGAAAGACAAAAATACACACACTGTCTCATCATCCTGTTGCGGACCTGGTTCCCATTGTCATGCCTGGGCATATCAAGGTATGCAGTTAAACCCATCTTAAAAACAAAGAAAATGCATGAGTTGCAATATACAACCAGTGGAAAACAGGCAATGAATGCCAATGCATTCATTCATATCAGTGTACACCCACATCAATGAGGCGCCATAAAATGACCAAACTGGCCTTTTCCTTCATTGAGTATCCCCATGAGGTCTTCTATGAAGTCTGGATGACCACAAAAATCCCACAAGTGTTTTTCCCCCTCTTTGTCCTTTTTTCTCTCATGGGAATTCCAGCAGCATGTTTTTGCTTTATGCCGAATGTTTATTCTGGTAGGCATGGTGGTGTGAAATCTCAGGTGCAATGAGCCAAGACTGTCCCATGCCGTGAACACATTCCTTCCTATACCTGGCTGATGAGGATGTAGGCAATGTGAGTTCTGCTGAACCCCACCAGGGCCACACCTCGGGGTGCCGCGCGCCTCGCCCAGAGAAAATGGCACGGCGCAAAACATCAGGCTGAGTTGACATCTGCATCTTGAAGGATTGGCGTCTGGGATGCTGAAAGGAAGAGCACAATTTATTGAACACAGCTCATGTCTGGCTGGGCAGATGGCAATCACATAAGGCAGGGTTATTTTAGCATCTGGGTGGCGAGCGGGAATCAGCTGGTTTAGTCTGGAAGGTGACTAAGAGGCATGGAGGAGAAGGAATGGACAGCTCCGTGCCGACTGGCCTGG
>OMLF01029403.1:3976-27695 GCA_900302615.1 Holocentrus rufus
CAGATCATGTGAGTCATCAGTTTGTTTGTCGTCTTTTGATTGTCATGTGCGCTGTTCAGATTAGAATTTCATGCTCTCTGACCGAATACGTCTGTCAGTCTTGTGGTTTTGACTGCTTTCGAAAGATGTTTACGAGGGTTTCCACTGGTCATGGAATTTCTGGAAAGTCATGGAATTTTGAAAAGCCTGTTCCAGACAGGGAAAGTCAGGGGATTTAATAAATTCTTGGAATAAGTCATTGAATATCATGGAATTTTGTCTGCCTTAAAAAATTGCCCCTCAGAATAAAACAGAATGATGAACTTTAATAAGACTTCTGAAGTCTATATATGTCATGGAAATTCAGTATTTTAGTATTTTAGTCATGGAAAGTCATGGAAAAGTCAAGTGATTTTAATGGAAATCGTGAGGGAACCTTGCTATATAAATGAAGTTAATTATTATTACATTGCAAAATCCAAAATCCCAGATGATATCTAATCTGATATCACCATAACGATACACTATCTACATATCTCACAGCCCTAGTTCAGATCACAGTGCAGCTCCGGCTCAACAGGGTTTTTCCAGGTTCAGTCCAGGTCAGAGTTTCAGTATTGCTCTCGTAATGCCGTCGATTATCAAGTTACGATAACATCAATCATGTGAGTTCGTTACAGCCCTGCCCTGCCATCTGTTTTGCCTGTTTTCAAATGTTTTTCTCTGTATATGTGTGTGTGTGTGTTTGTTTTCTGTGCCAGGTACTTAACTGGAATGGTGGAGAAACGAACCCTGGAAAAATATGAAAGAGAAGCGAAAGAGAAGAACAGAGAGACATGGTGAGAGAGGATCTGTCCTTCACAACATCTGATGGCTGATACACTTCTATTTTTTTAACGGAGTTCCCTGGCGTTCCTCCTACTTTATATTTATTGTCTTGTGTCTGACACCAGCATGCCTCTCATTTTATCAGTGTGGTTTTTTTTTTTTTTCAGCGTTTGTTTACTTGGTGTTGAACATTAATCCATGTGAATGAATCACTCCTCAAAATCTGTCGATGGAAACATTCAGAGGCTGCGTTTGTCCTTCTGTCACACTTTGTTGTTTGACATGTTTAAATGCCAAATGTTACTGGTGGCAGCCAGTTAATCACCAAGGATGTGAATTATTCAAGCGAATATCAGAGGGCTTTGTCACGCATGTATTTTTAAAGGAGCAGTTCACCCAAAATACAGAAAGATTGTCCCTCTTAGCTGTAGTGTAATCCAGATAGTTTCTGCGTGATTTGGTTTTGAGTTTTCTTTGATCTTCCTTGTCTCTCTCCTTCAATTTCAGTTTTGTGTAGCTCAAACCATCAAAAAATTAAGCAGCAGCAAAAATAATGACACGGGTATTTGCCATAATCCGCAAGAGTTTTGTTGGGAACTATTTCCTGACGAAGACCACCAGCAAGTGAATTTGTAATTGTCTGGGGTGGTGTGTTTTGGGTGGACTGTTCCTTTAAGCACTTGCAACACACAGTTTTGTCAGTCAACGGCGTTTCCGTGTGTCACAGGTACCTGTCATGGGCCCTGGACACAAACCAGGAGGAGCGAGACAAGGGGAAGACGGTGGAGGTCGGGAGAGCGTACTTCGAGACGGAGAAAAAACATTTTACCATCCTGGACGCCCCGGGACACAAGAGCTTCGTCCCCAACATGATCGGCGGGGCGTCACAGGCTGACCTGGCAGTGCTGGTGAGACAGACTGACCGGCATATGGACACACACACTCAAAACACACACACACAGATACATATACTGAGTCACGGTGTTGTCTTAATTAACTATTCTTTGTAGGATGTGTTTTGTTGAGAGGAGCAGCCAGCAGGGATCCAATGAGTCATGGAATTAATGAAAAGTCATGGAATTTGATAAATTCTGACAAATCATGGAATGTCATGAAATTTTGTCCATGCTACTTTAAAAACAAATCAATAACCAGTCATTCACCAGAAATAACCCTCACAGAGTAAAAGAAAATAATAAATATATAAAGGATAAACTTAAGTAAGACCTCATGGAAATGGTCATGGAAATTCAGCATTTTAGTCATGGAAAGTCATGGAAAATTTCACATTTGACACGGAATGGTGGTCATGCAGCTGTATTTACATTCAACAGACTTAAAAACCCCATGAAACGCTATTTTGCTTCTTTGATTTTATCTGTGTCTTGGGGCGGGACATAAAATAGAGATGGTTCTTTCAAAAGTGTAAACCAACAGGATGTCAGTTATGTATAGAAACAGTTTAATGGATCAGGATTGTGGGTTATTTCATGGGAATTTTAAAGGAATTTTCCCCTTTTGCACCCTCTGACAGTGTCATATATCTGTACGTCTTGGTCACACACTGAAAGTCTGGGAAAAATATGGAATTTTCAAATTAAACTGTAATCTGTGAAAAGATTGTCATGAAGTTCAAATGAAATATAAAGAGGATCGAAAAATAAAGTGATGCTACATAAGATGATTTCCTGTTGGTTCACATCAGGTGATTTCAGCCAGGAAGGGGGAGTTTGAGACGGGCTTCGAGAAGGGTGGGCAGACGCGGGAGCACGCCATGCTCGCCAAAACAGCGGGAGTCAAACATCTCATCGTCCTCGTCAACAAGATGGACGACCCCACCGTCAACTGGAGCCTGGAGAGGTGAGAGAGAGAGAGAGAGAGAGAGAGAGCGAGCACGACGACGACGGGGATTTAACAAACATGACTCGATTTTTAACCCATGTGCTCAACTCAGGCTGCGGCTTAACTTGTCCGATCGAGACAGGAAGCTGTTTGCTCTTTTGTTTGCACCCCAAATATTTGACATTGAGATTCTGTTTTGGCAGTGCATTCAGGCATGCTTTTGCATCCGAGTGATACATGCACAGGAATTTGTTTTGGTGTGAGCGGTGCAGGAGCATATCTACAATTTATACAATGACCAAGGTTAGACAAATAAATTGGTGTGCTCATGCATCGGGTTGGTGTGCAGGAAACAGGGTTGCGCTTCAACGTCGGGGCTCTTAGTGGAGCGCTAAACCAAAAAATTCGATGAACAGCACATTCCAGTCTTGTTCGGGTCAAAAAGGACAAAATACTCACATTTCATCTGTTTATTCTGGCCAACAGGAGGACAACAGGACACAGTTAGTGCAGAGGAACAGTAGGCTACATGCACATTTCACTCTGCATATAAATGAATCTGACTGAAAAATAGCAATGCATAAAATTTTGCCGACTTGAATTCTTTCCCCTAAGAATTCTTGCACTTTTGTTTTAAATCACGTCATTTTTTTCTTATTTGCTGTAGTCGTTTTTTTTTTTTCCCAATCCCAAAATCTCAGACATGACATATTTGATTTAAATGAATTTTGGGCATTGTCAGAATTACTGATTTGGTCCAAAGCAGCCGCTGCAGTTTGGATATAAGAAAAATGTGGCGTATGTGTTACTGTTTGGCCTCGAGGTAGATTGCATCGTTCACAGGGGATGACAGGTTTACTCTTGTCTTGATGCACCGAATTAGATTTTACTCTAAAACAATCCCATGCTTTCTTTCATTTATCTAATTCAGACAAATTCTCCTCTTCAATTGTCTAAAATCAAAGATATATATTTGACATTTTCCCTCTTGTCCTCCAGGTATGAGGAATGTAAGGAGAAGCTGGTGCCATTTTTGAAGAAGGTGGGCTTCAACCCAAAGAAGGACATCCACTTCATGCCTTGCTCCGGACTCACGGGGGCCAACCTCAAAGACCCTGTACCCGAATGCCCCTGGTACACGTAAGTCTCCAGGCTGTGCAGGCGGGTTTCCAAGACTGGTGCTGAATGTATGGCACACTGAGGATAAATATCCAAAGGCAATACTTCACAGAAAATTTATAGTTTTAACTTATTCACGTTGTGTCATGTCACACTAATAAATCTAATAGCAGGTGACGCTCTCAGGTGCAGCTCCTGCCAAAGAAGGCAGGAACAAGGCAGGATCTTAGCTCGTAGCACAAATACTTGACTCTGGCTGCCTGAGCAACTATTCAAAAATATTTTGAAATGCTGCACTCTCATTTTTAATCTGCAACGCTCATCTTTGGAAGAACAAAAGACCTGTGACATCATTTATAAACACTGACTTCATCTAAATTAGGGTCAAAAGGTCTCTACACCTTTTTCCACACAGTGTTGGATGGAAAAATGGAAAAACAGTGCAATTTTCTGATGACTTACTCAATCACTTACAGTCCATATAAAGTTACAGATTAATAGATATCGCAGAGGAACGTCCAGACATTTATCAGTTTGTCGCTTTATCTTAAATGGTTGAAAAGAGACTGCTGACAAAAATGGACCGTCAGAGGGAAAAAAGTAGGCGCGACATTTGCACAAAAAATGTTTTCAATCCCCATTTATTAAAAAAATGAAATGCCTGAAATGTCACTTTTTGATAAATAGAGCTACATATTTTTCACGTCACATCTCCTTTTTCTCTTTTGCTTCCAGTTTGCCTAAAAAGCATCTCCCCATTCACATTTTGATTATGGGATCATAAGTTTTGTGTCCCAGTCAACTGCGACAGATTCGTGGTGTTGTGCAACTGGACTGACTGTCACAGGCTTCTGAAAGGACGTGCAATGCTGGTGCATAATGACGCCTTATGGCTGCACATGTTGGAGACACTGTGGCCGACCGCACAGTCATTTCTCTTCACAAAATGAGAATAAAACACTTGTCACATCATTTTTTTCTTTGTGTCAAACCCAGTTAGTGTAAAATAGTGAAATCAGGTTCAAAACATTTCAGAATCCTCTCCTCTTCCTCAGATGTCGTGTGGGTGTCGCCCTCTTTTTCTGGCACAACGCCACTAATTGATATTTGCTCCATTAGAGGTGATATTTCCGTCCACGTCTCCTTGGCTCTGACACTGTGGATGTGCTATAATGTGTTTCTTGGCATCAACCTTTTTTTTTTTCTTCTTATCAAACTATTTCTTTCTTTTATTTCAAAAAGGGTTCAGTTCTTTGAGCTGGCAGCATGAACGGTGTGTTTCTGTGTGATGCCACCTGAATCAGGCCTCTTTCACACCACCTTTCACCTCACCCTCCTCCACACGCGCTTCGTTTTCGCTCTTGAATTCCCTGTTTTTCTCTCTCAGAGAAAATAGAACGACAAGCACGTTTTCATGCACATCAGCCGTGTTTCATAAAGCGTTGACGGCTGACTGTAGTTAATGGGGCGAGACAGAAATCCCGTTCAGCATTACACACTGATTGGGATTTATGAAGGGAAATCTGCACTCAATTCAGATTATTAAATCAGGTTGTTTTTTGTCCACTTTTGTACAATCTTTTATTATGGATCGACTCACAGTTTTCTACATAAGGCCCCCGGTCTTCTTCTGCACAAACCCAAAGTCTTGGTTCTGCCTCTGGACCGGTTTCTCCTTTACCTTTGGCTAAACTATCATTATCCAATATGTCAACAATATCTTTCTTATCAAGAATCAATCAGGCACATTGGCAGCTTTATATCCCGAGGAGACTGTCAGATAATATAGAAAATAGCTGTTTCTTAGCTCATTTCAGGGAAGCAAATTAATATTTTCCCTGGAGTGAATTTTTTACCCTTTCCATCAGATTTTTGAGGGCATATTTGTCCTTTTTCCAGAGCAGTTTTATTGAACTGAGGAATAATACATCAACACTGCACATTGGCAAATAAATGCTCAATTTGTCCCACTCAGGTTTGCTTTATCTTCCTCCCACTGCTGGAAACCGACAGCAGGCCTTTACAGAAGAGTATGGAGCTGTTTTCTCCTCTCTGGCCCCAAACGGCCCATTTTCTATCATCTGATTGTTTTTTATCGGCCGTTTTATTTTTTTGTTGACTCTGTAGTCTGTGTGGGGTCGGTGTTTTCTTCCACTGCTGACTGTTTGCTCCCCCAAATTTTCTTCTGCTTCATACTGCAGATTCAACTGCTTTCTTTTCTGATTAAAAAAATCACTTGAACAGGCTGAAATGCAATAAACATACTGACAGTTAATGGGGATTTTTTTCCGCCTTTGCCTTTCTTATTTATAACTTCATGGTCATTTCATGCATGTTCAAGGACTCATGTTAATATGTTACCCTGGTTCACTTTCTCATCATGTGAGAATGCCGAACAGTTGATGAGCTTCAGTGACCACAGCAGCCTGAGGGTCAGAGAAACCCAACTTCTGACCTGCTGATTGCCAGTTTGAATCCAAGTGAGGGAAGGAGAATTGTTGAGATGCCCTTGAGCAACGTAACATTGAACCCCAGCTGCTCTTGTGGAGCTGAAAAAAGAGCGGAAACTATTAGAGTGGAGAGTTGGAGCCTCCTTTGACAAGCTTTAATTTCTACCAAGTCAATACCAAACGTTTTTAAATCAATACCAACACTGGTGTTTTTATTATCAGTAGTATCAACACATCTTTATTTCTCGCTCTGTAAACTCGGGGCTGGTAAGTACTGAGACGCTTAAAGTGCCAGTCCTGCTGACAGGGCTGTAAATCAAAATGAAAGCACATAATCACAGCGTCGTAGTTCCTGTTGCAGCAGGACATTTCATTTCCTCGAAGGTGAAATCAGTCCGTCTACTTGAAGGCTGCAGCCCGATGTTGCACTTGTTTTCTACTCTCATCTGTATGTTTAAATATCACAATAAGTTTCTGTTTACTTGTTAATGCTCATGCAGGGTTTTTAAATAAAGGAGTGCGTGCTGGATGGGATTCTGTTTTTGGGGTTGAGCTGTGGAATTTCTCTGGTATTTGTATTATCAGCCAAATTTTTGGTATCAGGACATTCCTAGTGTCAGCACAGCTCAGTTCTCCCTTGTTGCATGTCTCAACCAAATTCTTTCTATTAAAGCTCCTCCAGTGTTATGGACGGTCTTGTTCTGTGTTTTCCAGAGGGTTGCCATTTATTCCCCACCTGGACAGTTTGCCAAACTTCACCAGATCCACCGACGGACCAGTCAGACTACCTATCGTAGACAAGTACAAGGTGAGCAGCTGGAGGGGATCTGAAAAGTGGGGATGATTATGAGTCTCTAAACTTTTCCTCCATGTATCTAGGCGTAAAACTTTGACCAAAACTTTTGTTTTTTTTGGTTTGTTCAGTTCAGATCGCCAAAAAAACTAGCACAGCTTTTCCAAAATTTTTCATTCTCCTTCGCTTTGGGTGTCCTTCCAAGAATTCACACACACACAGTGCAGCCTTTCTCTCGAGGATAATTCAGCTTCTTGGCACTCGGCGTGGTGTAGATTTTGGAAGCGGCACAAGACAGAAGTGTTGATGGGCTTAAATTATCTCAGAGCTCCCTCAGTTGTTCCTGCATTTATCATCGACTTGTCTTTCTTGTTTCTACTCATAATGCACCTTTTCCCTTCCATCCTCCTGCATTTTTTGTTTTTGTTTTTTTTTTTCTCTTCATGAAATAGACTCCTTTCTTCCTGTGGTTGCATAAGAGCCTTATGTAGAGGCAACGAGACAAAGTAGTCCTCACTAAGCCTTGTGTAATGGGATTACGGTTCAGTTAACTGGACTCTGGATGCTGTTGTGTGGCCAGATACAGCCACCATACCACGTACAGTACGGCATCAAATAAAATATGTGTGGATGTGCAGGTGACGGCTTCTATGGTGTTAAATTTATTTCTCATGGCTGTGCTGTGCCAAATCCTACAGCAGAGTTCATGGATATATAAGGGATAATGTACAGGAAGCTGGTCATCATCGCAAAATAATGACCATTATCCCGTTTATTACACGGCTATCTATGAAATAAAGCAATAATTTGACAAAAATAATAATTTTGATCATTTAGATTCTGCTAAAACAAATAGTCCATAGATTCCACATCTAGACCTGGATGCCTTGACGCGTTAGTAACATTTAAGCTACGTTAGCCTACAGCACGTTAAAGTCGACCTTCTTCCTTCTTCCTTGTTTTATTTGTTGTCCTTATTTGTCGTTTCCTTCTGCTTTTCTTTTTTTTTCTTTTCTGGTGATAGTTCAGCCTCCAAACATAAATCAAATGTTTCGTGCTCCCCAAATAAATTCAAGTGAAATCCATGTTGTAATAACTTTTTGCCTCCAGCAGGTGTCACTGTTAGCTAAGTTGACTTTCTGCGTGGCGTGATAGAGTTAATCAGACCTCGTGAAAGTGAATGGTCAGTTATTCGTAACGATGTTCATTATTCAGACATATGAGACAGTAGAACGCTGCAATTGACCAATCAGCATAGAGTATTAGAGCATGCAATAAGATAACACTGCAGACGACACGGACAGACAAAAGACAACAGAAAATAAGAATAAATGAACACATTTGCCATGGGGGAAGCATTCCCATGAAACCAGTGATAATGAATCTTATCCACAGCTGATTGGTATTTAGAATATCACAAGGCCTCGACATGGAGGTGATACTGAGAAGAAACCATCACAGCTTGAAGCTAAATGGATTTATTGCCTCCATACTGTTCATCCTGAGCGGCTAAATGGGGAGATCCATCTTAACTGTTTCTTCTTATGAAATAAAATGGAGGAAAGATACAAACAAGAGGGTGAATTTATGGGATATTATGTGTTCCTCCAATCACTTGAACTGAACTGTGATTAGCAGCTGCAATCACACCGTGCAGCAAAATAATCAAAATGATCATGTTAGCCCGAGACATGCAGCTCCCTAAGTGGTACTGTACAGAAAGGGACGTTAAATTGCTGTGATTTTTCTCTTCCATGTGTGTGTGTGTGTGTGTGTGTGTGTGTGTGTGTGTGAGATCAGGATATGGGCACAGTGATCCTCGGGAAGCTGGAGTCAGGATCCATCAGCAAAGCCCAGCAGCTCGTCATGATGCCAAACAGGGTGAGATCTCCATCCTCATATGGGACCAATTAACTATTTACTGGAAATAACGAAGACCTTATTCCTGTAGGAAGCACAAAAAAAATACAGGCAGCTCAGATGGTTAAAGAAACAGTTCACCCAAAATGAAAAAAAAAACTTCTATATGGAAATTTACTATAGGAGGTGAGAGAAATTGGGCTTTGTTGTGCATTTTAATCCCAGGTGTAAATATAATCCAGCTGCATCAGATCTAGACATAACTGCTGGGTCTCTCCTCCGTCATGTTGCAGCACACGGTGGAGGTGCTGAGCCTGCTGAGCGACGACGTGGAGACGGACGATGCTGCTCCCGGGGAGAACCTGAAGCTGAGGCTGAAGGGCATCGAGGAGGAGGAGATCCTGCCCGGCTTCATCCTCTGCAACCCCGAAAACCTCTGCCACTCTGGGCGCACCTTCGACGCACAGGTACAGACCAGAGGCACAGCGCCGTCAGATCAACAAACTCCCTACATGTTGGCATCTGTACTTCAGGTCAAAATGTCAGGCAACCACAGACTCAAATTCTGATTTATCCCACATGATGCCAACAGATACATTTCCACTTCCTGCTCATTAAATCCGCTGCTCTTTCCATCGTTCATTTTGATGTGTTTTATATTTGTATTGTATGTGCTGGCTACAAAAGTGGACTGTCAGTGGGGGGAAAAAAAGAAAAAAAAAGTAGGTGGGACAGGTGGGTGTTGAAAAATATATTCAGCTGTATTTATTCATATTCATCATGAATAAGTACAACTGCCTGTATTGTTCTACAGAGTAAATGTAACACCTGCTTTCTTTTCTTTTTGTACAAGAATGTACCTGACATATTTATTTTACATAATTCATTGCATTATATTGTCGAATCTGTGTTTAGTGCTATTTTGTGTGCAGAATCAGGTACCGTATGAGACATTGAATAGAGACAAGCAGATTGGCAAGTATTAATTTAAAACTTTAACACATACTTATTCACTGGATCAAATTAAAGTCAAAGTTAACCTTCTGCTCACATGAGGATAGACAGCAAAAACGCCTCCAATCAGGAGCCTGTTTGATGCAGAAATGTTTTCCTTGGATTTTATTGGCTGAGAGAGTTTACAGTGTTCAGCAGGGACAAAGTTTGACAATAGACCTGCAATGTATTCTGGGAATAAACTCTCCAAGACTCACTCCTGTACATGTATGATTCTTGATAAATTCTGGATGTTCTCTTAACTTTCTGTATCATTCATTTGCTGATAATGTGTTTTTGTTCCCCCTCCAGATTGTCATCATTGAGCACAAATCAATCATATGTCCTGGTTACAATGCAGTCCTTCACATCCACACCTGCATCGAAGAAGTGCAAATCACAGTAAGTTGAAGCTCTACCCTCCAACTTTTGCTCAAACCTCCTATCGAATGAGACCGTATTTTTATTTTCCCCCCTCAGTCAGCAGCTTTCCTCGCCTCCCAGCCTGAGCGGTCTTTAATAAAACTCTTTAATCCCGACCTCAGGCCTTAATCTGTCTGGTGGACAAGAAGACGGGGGAGAAGAGCAAAACACGACCACGCTTTGTTAAGCAGGACCAGGTCTGCATCGCCAGGCTCCGGGCGGCAGGAACCATCTGCCTGGAGACCTTCAAAGACTTCCCTCAGATGGGCCGATTCACACTGCGAGATGAAGGTAAGGTCACCGCGTGTGGGAGGGAGTGTGTGAGGGAGTGAGTTTGTGTGGCACACACAGATTAAAAAAAAGCAAAGATAGTATCAAGAGATGGAGCGAGTACATCACAAACTTTGAGTGAGAGAGAGAAGGAGAAAGACGGAGTTTGGGCTGCAACTAAGGATTATTTTTATTGTCTATTTATCTATTATTTGTTGGTAAATCATTTAGTCCATAAAATTCTGAAAACACATGCTCATGGGAAGTGATCAGAACCCAAAGTATGTCTTCAAACTGCTTCCTTAGTCTGAGCAGCAGCCAAAAAAACCCCAAAGTGTTTAATTATAATGATATAAATGGAGAAAAGTAAGCAAATCTTAGCAACTTAGTGATCTTAGTGAAGTTGAAATCAGCCAACTTTTTGCTTGATAGGTGACTAAAACAATTGGTTAATTGTCTGTCGATTGACTAATCGATTAATAAACTAATTGTTTCAGCGTCAGAGGGAATAGAGGCAAATATGAAAACATAGAAATCTGCAGGTTTTAATTATGAAGATGTGGATGGTTGCATATTTTTACATTTGTCGTAGCATATGTACACACGTGTGTGTGAGTGGAAAATAAGTGTGTTTTAGAGCGCAAGAAAAGTTTTGAATGCTGTGGATTGTTGTATATACAGTATGTCTACATTTGTGAAGGGCAGATTTATGACCTAAATGCTGATATAATGAGCCTTAGCATGCATCTTAACATTTCCTCACTTCCTCCTCCTCCTCCTCTTCCTCCTCCAGGCAAAACCATCGCCATCGGCAAGGTGCTGAAGCTGGTGCCAGAAAAGGACTAAATGCAACAGTGGCAGCATGCATGGAGATCTTCCACTTTTTAACCAGAGGAGAACGCTGCTAGAGCCGACCCAAACAGCTACTCTCTCTTTACACACAACTATGCTGAAGAGGAGGAGGAGGAGGAGGAGGAGAACAAACAACACCACCAACAAGGAGGAGAGAAGGAGAATAAGTCAAGTCAAATGAAGAAAAGACTGAATCAGTTATTATGACGAACAATATCAATTGAGAGGCAAAGCACAGTGTGTCAGCTTTCTCATATTGAGAGCTCAGCTATGCCGCTAATGTAGCTACCTATCCCCCTTCTCTACTCCCCGGCTAACTGCTGCTGCTGGCTGGACACAACTTTTTCTTTTCCGAAATGTTGATGGATGAGGGATGCAGTGAGTTTGTGGGGGGCAAGACAAACAAAAAAAAGCAAAACCAATACAGACCAGTTTCATATCGTGTTTAAAAGACCAGAGTTAGCCTGTGATTATGAATTGCAAAGTACATCACCCCTTTTACGAATGATACCGAGAGTTCAATGGACATTTTATTTGATTTTAAGGATTGCTGTACCAAAATTTTTTGTTTGGTCTCTGTCCACTGATGGTTTAATTGGAATGAGCTCATACACAACTCTGATGAACCAAGGACACACACATACATACACACACACATACACACACACACTCACACTACTGTTACATAATCTGAGCTGAAAATAAACGATCAAGATGAACCTGAAAGTCTGTTTTTGTCTTCTTGAGGAAATACCACCACACCAAAAGCTTGTATTCCACATAGATAACTGTGTAAATAAAGTTTTAAGTATTGAATTGTGTGACGTAGAAGGCTTGCGCACGTAGAACCGCGAGTTGTGCGCATGCGTGCCTCCGGTAAACACGTGAAGCAGCAGGCAGCATGGCAGAGGAGACAGAGAAGACAGTGGATCTCACGTTAGACCAGTCACAGGTAAAAACTCCACTTATATCTTAGCATTTTTGAAGAGGCGTATGGTTTAGTGAATGTTTTGACATGTAGGTGAAAAATGTTTTTAGATAAACGAGCTGAAAGCGGCGGGGAGCTAGCTAGCGTTAGCTTGTTAGCTTGCTAAGTGCTTTAGCCTCGCTGGTGATCCACACTGGAAAAAGTTAGAAACTCATGAATGACATTTGCAGCAAGTTGTAAAATGTGTCGGTGGTATCCCCTTGACGTTTGTAGCTCTAATGTGCTTGTCAGGTAAAGAAGGCCGTCCAGGCTCTGCAGGCTTTCCTGAAATCCAAGTCCACCAGTGACTCTCTGTTCCTGGATGAGACTCAGCACATCAGCCTGCTCTTCACCCTCTGGAAGGTCCCCAGACTGGCGCAGACCGTCCGCATGTGAGTCCACACACGGCTCCCTGTCATTTATCCAGACTGCTCTGACCCAGTTTAACCATGTTGATACTTAATCTGAAGTCCGGTCTTGTCCTGCCCTCAGCCCCCTGCCTCATGGCCAGCGCCCAGACACAGAAGAGATTTGCCTCTTCACCAGAGACGAACCCAACATGACCTCGGACCAGACTGAGAGGTTTTACAAGAAGCTACTGGAGGAGAGGGGCGTCAAAAGTATATCTGAGGTACCAAACAGGCTCCTGGAAGATGCTGGATGCTCATGAGACTAGATTAGATTTGGGATTTTTGTAATATGGTGATATGGCATATGTGTTGCCTTTTCCTGTTTTTAAAGGCTTAACTAAAGTAGAGGGACGCAGTTTTCTAAACTAGCTGTTTTCATCATAAAATAACTTCACAGATTGACTTTATGTTGCAGTGTAAAAGTGTCCAAGAGTAGATTTTTGATTAATATATTCATGACACACCATAAACAATTTCTTGTGGAGTCTTCTATCCCAGTGATAAGCACCATATTCAGCAAATCCTCTCCTTCCAGTTCAGTGGGACTTGAGGACAACAGTGGTGCAACAGAAACTTCTTAGTAAATCCAGATGGACCTCCTGACAGTGGAGCCTGTCTCTACAGCTTTGATACACTTTACAGAGTATCTGTACATGCTTCTGCAGTAGTTGAGTTCAGATTCCTAATGTGCGATCTCTCTTTGTCCGGGTCAGATCATCCCCTACAAGGTGCTGAGGACGGAGTACAAGCCCTTCGAGGCCAAGCGGCGGCTGCTGGGGAACTTTGACCTTTTCCTTTCTGACGACCGCATCCGCCGCCTGCTGCCGTCCCACCTCGGGAAACATTTCTACGAGAGGAAAAAGTAAGAGCTCTCGTCTCTGATAATCCAATACTGCATTAGCATAACCAACAGCTTGATTTGAACAGCTTTGTAGCTACACAGAGTTGTGATATGTCGTGTCAAGATGTCAAGTTTGAAAGTTTTTGAAACATTTCAAACGCTTTTGTAAGTTATGAAACATTCAAAACTTCATTTCAAACGTCCCACCTCAGCGTTGACATCTACTGGCAGAAGCTGTCATTGCAGAAATATGATGATGATGATGACTGTCCAGTTTGTTGCTTGTTTTAAATGTTGTGCACTAATGCTTCATCATGCAAAAATCAGGTAGAATAAGGCCTCAGTCATGTGACTGAAGTTTCGAAACACTAGTCAAACATGCTCTGAAACAGGACGTGAGTTTGATCTTCTGTGATGAATTTGAAATCTCCTACACCAGGTGGGCTTCATATGATTTGACAGCTGATTTAGGCATCCCATCCCATGTTACGTCATGATCTTCCTGGAATGTCTGGGTCATTTTCAAAAATATCTAAGATTTTTGTCATTGCTGTTGTAGTGTGAGAGGCTACAACGAACTGATTTGTCATATTGGCCAATTGGATTGCAGCAAGATATGTCATCACGCTGTTTACTGCAAAGTAGATGGTCAGGCAGACAAAGAGGGCATGATTGCACACACATGTTGGCGCAAACAGAAATTGCAGCCAGTTGATCCATTTTCCATTTTCATTTATGCACGTGAGGTCAGACCTATGAGATTTCAACATCTCAGCCACACTTATTTGAAGTCTGGCCCGCACAAGACAGTGCAGTCCCATGAGTCTTATAATGTGCAAAGTCATGCCATTTCCTCCTCTGCACTGTTTTGCTGCAAGATGGGATTCAGTAGCTCGGCGAATGTGAGATGTCCTTCAGCATCTGGTCGTAAAATGTGCTTCTGGCATGAGCGATATAGTTTCATATTTCATCGTGCATCAAAGAGTTTCGGCAGACTGGGATTCAGTTCAAGATGCAGTGGGGTGTTTGATGCTGCCACCAACCATGTTTGACTGATTTTCTGCAGTCAGGAGGCAGACTGCAGCTCAGCTTGTTCCAGTCCTTCTTACTGTTATCTGACTGTTCTGATCTTTGTGCTCTCCACACGTTTACGCCCTGTGGAGGAGATTTTAACATGGACATACTGTATTAAATTGGGGTTGTAATTCAGGTTTCCATGACAGTGTTAATCTGCCATATCATGGATGAGTGTCAAGTTATCTTCTGCACATTTTGCACTGCACCTTGATGAGTTATTTTTACAAATATACCAATTTATCCACTGAAACCTGCTTTTTTTCTGTAGACTGACTGTATTCATGCACCCTGTCTTTCACAGAGAGCCGCTGTGTGTGAACCTGCAGAGCAAACATCTGGCCAGAGACATCCAGAGAGTCATCCAGGGCACCAGCATGAAGGTCAACAACAAGGGCTGCTGCTGGTGAGATTGGCTCTGCTGCTGTGTGTTTGTCTGAGGCTGTTTAAAGACTCTCTGCAGCTTCAGGAATTAAATGGAAAATATTGATTATCCTTAGAACTGCTTTAGCAAGAAAAGCAAATGCTGAGTCTATGTTGTCATGGAGCAGACTTAAATAGCACTTCGTTAAACCTGTCCATTCTGTTCAGTGTTTGAAACGGGACATGCTGGTGCCACAGAGACTCAAAGTCGATCCAGACGGACCTCCTCCTCCATGGAGCCTGTCTCTATAACTTTGATACACAATATGAATATAAACTTGAAATGCTAGATAAAAGCATCTATGTTTATTGTGTTTGCACGAGTATAAATACAAGTGCTGTTCCATCATGTTTGTGCATTGACCTGTTTCAGCATGGCTCGCGTCGGCCACTCCGGGATGACAGCAGACGAGCTGGTGGAGAACATCGAGGTTACTGTCAAAACAGTGCTGGCTAAACTACGGATGGTGAGTCGTATGTTTTCTTTATGGCAAATCACAATAACCAGAGATTACTTTTACTGAAGAAGAGGATGTGAGTACTTCCTCCATCTCTGGTTTTGTCCCATTTGCATGTCTTATGGTGCCACTTCCTATTGGGAATCAATACACTGGTACATGATACTTTTTTTCTTTCATTTTGAGGACTTGAAAATGCAAGAAGGGTCAATTTACTCTGAATTTAAAATCTGTATTACAGTTCATCATGCTCTGCCTTATTAACCCGATACTTCTCTTTACAGAAAGGACCGCTGATAAAGCTCATCCATCTGAAGAGCCAAACATCCGCGGCTCTGCCCATCTACACCTCAGACCTCTCTCACCTCAAAGTGATGGAGGAGGCGGCGGCAAAGGTCAAGGCCGCCAGGGAGAAGGTGTGTACCACTTTGTACTCTGATGTTTACTCCACGTCTCCTGTCTCAGCCTGATTGGCCGGAGCGATCTTAAAATAACCAGTTCATGTGTCTGTGAATTGCAGAAGGGTGCAGCCAGAAAAAAGGCAAAGAAGAACAAGACACAAAAGAAACAGAAAGAGGAAACAGAAAAGACAGATACTCCACCTGAGGAGAAGGAGGAAGAGAAGGGGAAAGAGGAGGAGGAGGAGGAGGAGGAAGAAATCCCTGAGTTGGTTCCCATAGCAACGCCAAGCAAAAAGCCCAAACTGGAGGTCAGTACCAGATGCAGCTGGTTCAAATATAGAGATTTTTTAATTTGTATATTTTTGCTAATAATCCCTGAGGTCCTCTGCTTCAATTATAAGTGCAATTTCAAATTTAAATGAATCCAAGCTGCTCCATGTCTTATTTATTCTGTTGTTTATTTATAGAAGGCCTCCACAAAGAAGCCTCTGGAGAAAGCCCCCAAACCAGCTGCACAGAAGAAAGGAGCAAAAGGCCAAGACAAACTGACCAAGAAAGCTGGCAAGACCACCTCTCAGAAACTAAAACGAAAAGTGCTTAAATCAAAATGATTCAAGCCTTCTCTCCCTGTTCATATCTTCCCCACATGGACTCCTGATATCTTTTGATGATACAGAACCAATCTGTTTGTATAGTGGTCAAAACATTCAGTTTGTTTTGTCTGCCTTGTTGCTCGATTGAAGCAGATTATAAAATGTGTTAATCTGATATTATCTATTGCCTACCTTTATAAGACGTTTGTTCAAAGTCTTTTGTAATAGTGAAATGTTGATGGAAAAATGGTTATTGCCATTAACTATTCATGTATAATAAACAAAGATGTTATTTGCCCTGCAATAAAGAGCGTTCTTTGTTGAATGGGACATGAGGATGATGTATTTTAGATATTGTTTCCTACAAATGGGAAAACATGGTCCTTCACACAGTATATCATTTGCTTTTGGAAGTCTTACTTTTTACTTGGGGAATGAAATATAAGATGAATTTGTTTAGTCGCCAATTAATATGCACATTCATATTCAGTAAAAATTCACTTGGGAATGGAGGAGAGGTGCATCTGATGGCACCATGCACATTGTTAATTAAAACAAAATGAGGTTGATGTGACACTAGCACCAATAAAGTGGGTTTAACCTGGGAGTCAAAACATCCGTGGAGTTACAAAACCTCTCACTGAACCTGAGCAATACAGCAGACACAATTTTGTAAGTTTGATCATTTAATAAGTTAAATCTAGGTGACAAATTGAGTGTTTGCAGCCTTTGCAACATAAAATTTTGAATGTTTTCCTTGGAAGCTGAATAGTTGTTTGGCCTCATCTGCTCTAAGCATGATGGGCCAATAGTAGTTTTGTCCAAACAGTAAATGCTCTGCTGTGTTTATGCAGCTTTTGTGTGTTTTAATGCATCAGCCTTGAGGAGTGTTTGCTCACGGGGGGATCCGGCCGTCAGAGCTGTGCATGAAGCTTCAGGCCATATCAGATGACATGCCTATTGTTAATGGGATTATGCTCAGGGCTGAGCGGTACAGCTGCTGCCTGCCACTCACATGCAATAATGCTGCGTGTGCAAGATTACAACCTGTGCAGCCCTGCATTTTCACAACACCTACAGATAGCTATGTGCACTATACTGCAGGTAGATAAACATGTTTGCACTTAATTATACAGAGGCCTTGCACAAATATGAATTCTACCCTGTACAAAGCCATTATTTTACTGTGCATTATGGATGTAATTTCCATAAGGGATGGGGTGTGAGTCATGTCCCACTTTTTAAAAATTTATATGTCAACAGAACAAACAATGTAGCCTCTGCAGATTTCTATAAATAGCATTTCTACATTTTTATGCAGAATTGGCACAGAAATGCAGAAGAAGAAGTAAGTCTGCATTAGTGATGTTTGCTAATACCACAATTAGGTATTTTTGTCATTACATGTGGAATATAAACCATATTTTGGAGTCTCCACAATAGTTTAGCGAACCAGCTAGCTGGTCCAGACCATAGTTCCGCCCCCCTTCAGTTATTGTGGAGGTGCTGTATATTAATAATGAGATCTCATTTTAACTGGCAGGCCTTTCAGTGGTGATGATAATGATGTCAACAGGTTGAGTGAGTTTGTCTTTTCATTCAAGCCCTCTGTTCGGTGGGTGTGGTGGGCCGGCTAGGATTACAGTGGGTTAACAGAGGCTGCTATATGAGTTTCTAAGAGATGCATCAGTTAGACATTCATGTTGAGGTGATCGCACAGTGTGACAGCTGGTGAGACTTTGCTGCATCCACAGCCGGTTTCTGCAGGAATCGGACGAGTGATTTCTGCACAGCAATCAGGAGACGCTGCGAAAAACAAAAGACAGGAGGGAATTGAACAAGAAACCCAGCGTTGATTGGAGAGCTGTGAGATATTGGTGTTTCTGCTGGATAAACAAAGCAATAACAGGGCGTTATCATTCTCTGGAGCAAGCATGGAGGCCTTTGGGGATACTTCACCTCCAGATGACTCTGTGAGACAAACCCTGTGTCCAGATCCTCACCCCAGCGCTCCAGAGCCTCCGAAGTGGGCCTACTTCCACAAGCCCATCATCGCAATGGTGATGGGGTCCCTGATGTCTGCAGTGGGCGCAGTTCTCTTCCTGCTGCAGTCCTCAGGCGTGACCGAGGCGTCCCGCTCTGTGGCCTCAGCCTGCCTGACCATCGGGCTGATGTTCGTGGTGGTGGGGCTGGTGTGGATTCCCATCCTGAAGGAGAAGTTGAGACGGAAACGTTTAGGCCAAGGGGCTTGAATCTAAAGTTGGAAAAGATGGGCATTATTGATAAGAAAAAAGCCAAGGGTCAAAACCATTTATTATGACTCTGCAGAGGGCCCTCTATGATTGGAAGCCGTCAGTTTCCTTTTAAACCTCCAATGCAATCACAAACTTTCTTGCTGATAACCGCTTGAGTTCATTGCACTTTGAACGGTATCAACACAGCTTGTTATATGTGTGTGTGTCTGTCTGCCAGCGAGCACTGCACTTCACTGTGCTGCGGGCACATCAGCTGCACGATCAGTCACACCACCTTGGATTGTCGCACTGATCATTTGGAGACTACTTTGGGATTACAAAACTTTGGGATAAGGCCGGAAACTTTTGGTTTTGAGGCACTCCACTTCCACCATGTTGTCAACAGCTGTGCAGGTGGAGCCGGTCATGGAGAGGAGGTACGAGGGAGTCGGACGTTGCAAGTGCTCCTTTTGGTTTGCAGTGGCCCATGACATCCTTGGGGTGTTCATCATGCTGGTGGGGGTGTTTGGGGGGCTGGTGGTCCACGACTTGTTCATCTACGCGGGGGGCATCATCATCTTCCTCAGCCTCATCTGGTGGGTGTTCTGGTACTCCGGGAACATCGACGTGCCGCCTGAGGAACTGGAGGACGACGTGGGTTTGATCAAGCTGAAGAAGCGAGGGATCAGCCGGGTTGTGAGGCGCGTCTCCGGCCGCCTCGCCAGCGGAATCAGGAACTCCATCAGGAGGAACGGCCGGCCCAACGGAGAGAGCCCCGGGGCGCCCGAGCCTAAAGATGGAACCAACAGGCCTTCAAACACTGGCCCGCAGCCAAGCACGGACGTGTCACTCTCCATTATCTATGACAACTCTATTTCCACCTCATCTAAAGAATATGTGAGAGAAACGCTGTTGATATGACTTCAATCACTGTAGATACTCCACAGCAATCAAGCATCTGAACTCAACATGCATAACAGTGAATCTGAATCATCATATTGATTCTTTTGATAATCATTTCATCCTGTTTAAAAGGACGGCGTGCTTCTTCTGCAGGCCTGCACTAGCAATGATTAAGCAACACCAAGGTCCTCTCTGGATAGAAACGACATGTGCTTATCCAGGAGATAAGATGTAAACTTTGCACAATACCACACACACACACACACACACACACTGCAAAAGGCACTGATAAAGAAGCGACAAAGAGTCTCGGTTGTCACTGTTTGGTTGTGAGTCAGGTTTGGACTGTTTTTACACTTTGCAGACTTTAGATGTGATGATTGTGAATAGAAAAATGAGAAGCAGTAAAAGAATGATGAGAAATGTGTGATGGCCAGAGGTTGAATGTCAAATAGCTGATCTGTGCCTTCATCGTTTATAGTTGTCTCTTTTCTTATAGCCTAATGCTTCATGCTTAATGAGGATGTAATAAAGCTCTGGATCCAAAATGGCAGGAAGACGCGGGCGATCTGCCAATACAGCACTGACAGTGATGAGCGGGCACATATTTTTCTAATTATTTATCTCTTTAAAGCCTACTGTATCACAGTAAAGTTTAACAATTTGACCTATACATGTGGAAACTGTTTATAGATTAAAGGCTATTTATTTGATCAAAATCTTCACTTGCACCTAGTGTCATTTTGCTTATAACTGATCAAAACATCTTTTAAAAATGTGCTTTTTTTCAGGGTGATAGATTGAAACTTGTGAGGATATTACTTGTGCATACATGCATTATGATATACTTCAAAACATGCACATGATTATTGTCTTCCTATGGTGTTAAGATATTATCAGGCTATATTAGATATCATTGATCTACAGTATATTCAATGCATCAATTTTATGAAAAGTCGTGGTATTTAACATCAGGGCCACAGTGGAAACTCTGAGCTCATCCTCCTCCACATCAGCACTGCCGCTATGAAATGTTCCTCCATAAATAATTCATATCTATATTTGTGGCAGCAAAGTGCAGTAAAGTAATTCAGTAAACCCACAAGGGCCTGTAAACTTGTAGTTCACTTAACACACATGCACGCGAGCAGATCCACATTAAAGCAAAGCACACCAGCCTGCTTGATGACATTAGCTCTGCAGGAAGTGTCCAGTAATGGCTCAGAGAGAAAAATGTTAAGGTGCAAAATAAACTTAATTAAAATAGAGCATTTGCATATAAAGGGATTGCTTAGACACAGATTTTGCTTCTTTGATAAAAGGTAGAAAGACTCTCCAGAGTGATGGAAGTCTTGCATTTGATATGCAAAAAAACACACACATGCATAATCTTACCATCCAGTGAAAACCTTTGTTTTGTCCAAATGTTAACTTTCCAACATCAACAGTCTTGCTTTCACATTGAACTTCATGCATTTGGAGTTCATCCTGTGTGTTTCTGAGAGGGTCTCATCAAGCCAGTGCTCATATCATGTCTCAAAATGCACACAGAAAACCGTGTCATGTTTCAGTTGAAGCTAAAACATGAAAATCAGCAGAACTGGTGTTGCAAGGCTTTCACATGACAACATCAATAATACAAATGCAAGCACACAAGCAGATGTGTGCATGTGTGGGTGCATGCACAAAGACTCTCACAATACTTTACCCCGGGCTAGATAAGATACCACCAACCATCAGATAAGATAATCTCCATATCTGAGTGAAGATTTCTAAATGCCTCGATTGACTCATGAGGTTATCTGATTCCTTTAACCAGTGTCTCCCTTTTCCCAGCGAGTCTGTCTGATTTGCACCAGTTAAATGAAAAATCAGACTTTATTGCTGTTCTCTGCTGCGAGGTCTGTTATTCTGCGATGCTGCTCTGAATTAGATATCATCTGATGCTGGAAGTCTTTCAGCTGCCATCGATTCATATTCCACTCACAGCGTGGAGAGCAAAGAGAAGAGCAGAGTCTGCAGGGATCGAGGGACCTGAAGACGCTGGAGGAGACAGTCTGAACACCGACATGGAAGAGACTGACAAGCAGGGTCGGGCCAAAGCCTGTTGGACTATCTCTGGTCCTGTTTTCAGTCCAGTAAAAATCCTATTCTTGTTATCATTTGGAGATGAAAAACGTAATGTAAAAGAAGCTGCAGAAAGAGGAGAAAAAGACCCTGGTTCAGATAATTAAATGTCAGATCCAGACAGATAAATAGATTTAAACACACTGACTAGAGTTTGACTCTGAAGGCCAAAACTGACACCTACATTTTAAGACTGAAGTTACTGGTAGTGTAGTTTTGTCCAGACGTGTGTAATCTTTAATTTTGACAATTTTCATGCCAAAGAATTTGAAGCGTTCTCCACATAATTTTATTCACAGCAGAGTGAAAACACCTCCGAAACATCGTTTAGACATCTCAAGACACTTTTTTTCGTTCTTCTCAGGATTGCTGCTCCTTTCAGCCAGGTGAACCACCACACCCATCTGGAGGAAGGGAAACCTAATTCACCAATTAAATTAATAAAAAGTGCAATAAATAAGTAAATAAATAAATCAATACTACTAATAATGAGAATTCCAGGTTCACATACGTTTTTTTTGTGGCTGTAGCCAGGGAGGAGAAACCTCTATCATAAGATAATATAAGGACATTATAACAGACATAACAATCTGTGATGTGGTGGTAAATCAAAGCTGGGTAAACTATTTCTGGTCAGCAGAGTCATAAGACAAGAAGGCCAGTCTTACAAAAAACATGATGCATGTTTTTACAACCCGCACTTTGAAAACTACTTACAACACTACAAAAAAAAATACACTCGAGGACTACAAATCCCAGCAGCGGCTTCCGTATCATATGACAGCTGTGTGTTTTGTCATGTGACCACGCCGTGCTCAGCACTGTTTCCTTTTCGCAGTGTCACAGGGCAACAACCAGCACAAAACTCCTCTTATTTCCCCAAAACGCTCCACCACACTTCGGACAACCTGTTTCATGCCTCCGGAGTTACACTTCGGCTTGTGCTTTATACACTTTAACCGCTTATCCGGCTTTGTGCAACTCTTGCATGTAGGAGTGTTGGACTCCTGCAGCCAGGCGGCTCCCCGGCAGGCCTTTCGGTTCACCGCGTGAGCATCAGTCCTCACGCCGCGCTCGTGTGCATCGAACTCGGCCACAGAGGCAGCATGGGCCCGGTGGCTGTCTAGCTTCCGCCGGCGGTGATTAGAGGCTTCAGAGGGGGATGAATTATATCGACAGTGGACTAATTAGCTTGGATGTCACTTTTATCGGAGTCGGGCTGTCAGAATGAACGGTGAGTCTTATAAAAACAAAAACACACACTAACTCAGATTGTTCATGCTGGAGGAGATTGAATGTGGCTTGTTAAGCACTTCTGCTCTCGTACAGACAGGTTTATATGCTCGTTTACCTGCAAAGGACACTGCAGCTGCTTCCACAAAACACTGTTTACATCCAGCAACTGGCTTTCAAACCGATCTGAATGAACATGGTCAGCTTTGACTAGTAAAGGTTATCCAGTTTTATTCAAATCCACTTTCCCAGACTCATGGACTCATGAACGCTCCTTATGTAAATCGATCCAGTGCAGGACTAACTGTACCACACTGTATATAACTGTATCTCCCCACCACTAAACAATTTACTGTTAAAATCTACTGTTAAAACGTGGACAACACTGGATAACTAAGGTGCAAAGCCTGTCTGTGGTTGTGAATTGTAAGTTCTCTGCAGTAATTAATGTGTACTTAAGTTTATTAACCTTATGATAAATTTTAAGTGTACTAAGCCTTTATACGAATACTACAACAAAACTTATAAGCCACTTTAGGCCAAATAAGAGAACAATTAAGTGATGCTATAGCAGTTAAGTAATACCATAAGGGTAAGTAAGGTCACAGTAAACTCACTTTTGAACATTGCATGCAGGCAAACTTTA
>OMLF01029410.1:0-16030 GCA_900302615.1 Holocentrus rufus
GGGAGGGGGTGGGATAAGAAAGACTGACAGAGACACAGAAGAACAAAAATGGTTTGAGTGGGATGAGACGGGGGTGAGTTGAAAGAAAAGCGTAGTAGGGAGATAAGGAATGAAGATAATAGGAGACTCGTAGAGTGAGACAAGAGAGTGTGTGTGTGTGTGTGTGTGTGTGTGTGTGTGTGGGTCGGCGACGTGATAGAGGGCAAGCGAAAGCCACTGGGGTTCTGTGTCGGCACAGGCCTCTTTTTTAATTAACTCATGGAAGCAGACAGAATAAAGTGGAAAAAGTAACTACCGGACAAAATGATAACTCCTGTCCCAAACTTGATTAGCTTCCCCAGGTAGCCAGCTGCTCAGCTTACACCGCCGCTGCAATTTCGGGGCAGCGTTGTAACAAATGTCTGCAGTTTTTGTGGGGGAAAGAGCTGACAGCGCTGTCTCTTCAGTGAAGACATTGTATAATGTAAAACCTATGGTGCAGCAACGGCGCCGCTGCCAAATAAGAAATAACAGCTGCACACGAGGGCAGGAAAGTGAAACCTAATTTGTGCCTCAAGCCGCTCGTTTTCCAACATGCACTGGGCAACTCGTTCACAGTGCTGGTTGGCCACTGGTACGACCTCAAATAGCACAGGTGACCCTCATACGCATGAATGAAAAAAATCCATTCATTTCCACTGGCACGGCTTTTAACTTTAATTTTAAAAGATGAAAAATGAATAATTGAGCGTGCTGAGAAGACTCAAAAAATGATTATTTTATTTGATATGACACATTGGGCAGTTACTGTATATTTCACTCCAATGCAATGGTAACACAGTCTGCATGTACCACCAGTGTAGAGGTGACAGAACCTGAGGGACCTGCTGTGACCGAGTTATTAGGTTGATTTGTTTACATCTTTTACAACATGATATTTGGGTCAGTATTGCACAAAACCACAATATCTTTGGATTACAGTCAAACTTAATCTTCTTCAAAGCCCATATTATGGACAAATTGGCATCTGTCAAGCGGGTGTGCTGAATGGCAGACATGGGATAGTGGCTCAATACCAAACTGTCCCACCTGACGTCGGTCTGGCCAGCCTACCTCAACTGCCTCTCACATCTAAGTGCACATCATATCATTTAGAGGCATTTTAATTTGCAAATGTCCCTGTTATTTGGCCATTAAAACGTCAAAATCATTTGAAACCAGCTGGTTATTGGTGCAGAAGTGGGAACAGATGTGAATAAAGGAAACAACAGGCACCAAACGTTATTGTGTTTGTGCAAGTATCAAAAATGTTAAAAATGCACCCTTGCCAAAATTAAAAAACAAACAGGAATGAGACAGATGTTAAAACAGAAATTGAGCTTTGGACCTAAGATTGTTCAGGTTTAAGATGTCATCATTATGCCCAATAAAACTTACATAAAGCAAAAGATTTTTGTGCGTGACTCCATGTCCTCATTTAAAGCAAACACAGGCCCATGCATGATAAATATGTAAAATCAACAAATTAACTTGATGTTAACATTCAGTATCCCTGCTATATTATTTATGCTACTTATATATGCACCCCAGCACCCACTCCAGACTCCTCTAATAACAACCTAGCTGAGGAAATGAAAAACAAAACCGTTTCTGCTCAATGCATCAAACCAGATAGTCACCAGTCCTCAATATGACAATAAAGTACCAGAGTTACTACCATCATCCTATATCTAGGGATAAAATACTATTGAGAATGCATTATCATGATGACAGGTATTGGAATAGGTGATTGATTTGTCAGTGACTTACTTTTGAAGCCGTTGACAGCGACTCTGTTGGGGTGGTAAAAGCCTTTCTTGCAGTGGCATGTGTACTTGTCTAAGACAAATCCATGGCCCGGGATCGGCAAACACTGTGAAGACAAAAACATATTTCAACCACACAGATAAGACTATAGGTGATATTTGAATTGGCACTCAATAATAAATTAGTAATTTAAATTGCAGTAAATTCAACATTATCTTTAAAATGGATTTTCAATAAATGTTTATAATAAAGATTGAAAGCACACCAATACAAATAAGGGCGGAAACTATTCAAATAGGAATCCTAGACCTAATTAACTAAGTCCAAAGTCATAAATCTGGGAACAAAACGCAGAATGAAATGTCTTGTGGGAGGGAGAGGGGTCCAATTATTTAAGTTGTGACTTTCCTCTGTCTGTCTAAGTGTACCTTCTCGCCGCTCCATATTAAATTAGCGAACCCTCTTCCATCTGATTGAAAGTCTGATAGGAAGCAGACTGAGGACCGCTCCGAAAAACACGAGGGGCGTCGGGGGGCATCCTTGGCAGACTTTGTCAGCTGTTTGCCAAATTACACGACGTAATTAATATCTAAATTAAGTACGGGCTTATTTGCATGATTAAAAGAGAACTATTAATTCTATTTCTTGTGGGAGCGAGATCCCATCTTCGCCTCTGTATTAACATATTTGGGTCATTGACACAAAACCGTATTTTCCCTTGCAGTACGTTTTATTTTCAAACAAACTCCAACATGTTTTCCTTGGCCGAGATGGTAATGACTTATGAGTCCCGAGGAACAACAAGGACCCAGAATAGCCGCGGTACTTCAGATGACACTTGACACGCCGTGAAGTGTTTGTGACCTGACTGCGAGATCCAGGGGCGAGGCCGGTGGCACGGTCTAAATGAAGCACCGGCCGCTGCGACGCTCTTCGCGGGCGGACCGGACCCCGCGTGTCTTGAGAGGCGGCTATTTTCTGACTGTTCTCTCAAGGTCCTTGGCGGAGTCCGCGTGCATTTACAAGTCTGAGAGTGGGTCCTCAACAAAAGCCTTGGAGAGCGTACTCCGGCCTCGCCGAGCACGAGGTAATTACCAGGTTACCATTCAGCGAACAAGTTCCTCGGGCAAATTGCACGGAGGAGACCGAAGCATTTAAAGTGGCACTACACGAATCTGTCGGAGGCGGCTCCTCTTTTCAGCGGCGGTGGCCTCGCGAAGGGTCAGGCTTCTTACGCGCGGAACCCTTTTGATCCTTAATATTATTTACGCTGCATATTTAGAATGGATATTGCTTCACCGGTAGTAAATTATACCGCCATTACTTATATCACATCTTTAAATCCCCACTTAGCCTCGTAAGGAGATTGTATTTTCATCTGCACAACTCTACAGGGAGGAGAGAGAGAGAGAGAGAGAGAGAGAGAGAGAGAGAGAGAGAGAGAGAGAGAGAGAGAGCATGGTCCAGTACAGTGCAGCATCCCTGGAGCTGGTAGGGATTTAGTGCCTTGCTAAAGGACACTTCGACAGGGTAAATACCTGCAATTAAAAGGGCTTGATGAAGTATTTTGGTTATAAATTGGTTTACCTCTCCCTATTTAGGCTTTATACTTCTTCACTGCAATTAAATTAGAGTCAAAATGTTTCAAAACAGTTTTTATTCAACGTATTTAGTCTTGCAATTCCACCCAGACGCTCTGACTTTATGCACCATCGTGTATTTCAACCCTCCAGTGGTGGTGATGCGTTTTGCAGAGGAGGTTCCAGGCCCCATGAATCATTCATTGACAAGGGACTGCTGGCCTGCTGAACTCCCTTCACCCTGTTTTGCACAAGTACTAGGAGAGCAGCACCCTGCGAGCGCTCCCTGATGACCAGCGCGCTCCCGGGCCATTCAGTATTTTCATCATGGAAGGCACGCTAAGGGAAGATGACAGGCACGTACGACAATGTTTAAAAAAAGATTCAGAGCAAGACATGCCAGTAGATGCAAAGGTGAGGGGACGGAGAGAGCATCACGATAAAGAGGCAAAGAAGAAGAAATTTATAGAAGCTGTGGGGAGAGTTAAAGGAATAGTTTAGCGGGCATCAAGATATCCTGTTGTGTATCAGAGCTGCACAATTAGCCTAATTACAACATAAATTGTGATTTGAACACAAGTGGTATCTAAACAGCCTGCAGCTGCGATTTTTGCAAAGTTATTGTTCTCTTTTGTGCACTACCAATTAAACAAAACCGTTTGGACTGATGCACATCTGTTGGAGGACACCGCTCTGCAGAGTCCATGCACAAGGCACGTGCAGCGCTGATGTTGATTTGTTGGCCAAATTAAAGGTCTCCTTACCGGTTCTCCACCAATCAGAAGTGAGGAAAAGAACATACGGCCTTATGTTGAAAATGCTTTGTAAACTGCAATTACAAATAAAATTGCGTTTTTATTAGAGGCTATGCTGTTGGAAAAAATGGTAATTAAGCTAATTATGCTATTTAAACGAGTTAATTAAGTTATTCCATCTATTTATTTATTAAGTGCTTAAGACAAAACTGCACAGTAAATAACTCTTTCATCTGGTTTCTGCTAATATATTGGTATATTTGTTGTAATGATTTGTTTCTCATGCAATGTTAAGTGTTTTCAGTCCTGTATTACAGAAAAAACATGACCTAAATGTTAATTATATCACAATTCACATCACGATGGCAGTGTTAAATAAAAAAAAAAAACAGGAATTTTCCCTCCATATTGTGTAGATCTATAACATAGTTTTCTCCTCTTCAATATAAGTTGGATACTCATCCTTCACCTCTACGAAAGATCTACTGTTTTCACACTTTTCACTTAACATTTTTTAATAATGATGTTGCACTTTATTAGTTCCTGTGGGGACGTTTGGTGGTCTCACTATACCTCATCAAATCAATAAATTCCTGCCCTCCACATGTGGGCTGTATTGGAGTCTGAGTGTGTGTTTGTGTGTATAGATGTGTGTCAAACTTAAGTTTCAATTCATTACTTCCTGTGGGTGGAGAAGTATACATACCCAGGATTTAATCCAGGTAAATAAGGTGAATCTATGGGGTTGGACGCTCCACTAGGCCCCAATTTTGGCTGGTTAGAGGGGTGTAGTTTCAGATGAAAACGCACCTACTGCAGCTTTAAATGGATACTGTGGTGCAACGTGAACCAGGTACGTGATTTCATCTCTGATTCTGCATGTGTCAGGCTGCAGCAGCGGTTGTCTACTCCTGAGCAGGACAGGTGAGGTAAGCTGCAGCTACTGTCTGCCACTTTTAATATGCCCACCTCATATTAGCCTGAGAGACTAGAAGACACAGGCAGAGACAGGTGCATGTGTGTGTGCGTGCGTGCGTGTGTGTGTGCGTCTACATGAGTATGCAGAGCCAGGAATAGCCCTGGCAGTGCATCCCACTCCTGCCTGCTGTGGTGATTGATGCGGGGGTGCTGGCCACGGAGTGTGTTGAACGGGGGAAGCAGCCCAGACGGCGCAGCCTGCCTCCGAGCTACCTGCCATCAGTCACATGTGATCTCAGCGGCAGCGGTCCAGCCAGGAGCCAGACTCATTTCAATGGGCCATAAAATGGATCTCTTGGACCAGATCTGTAAACCTTCCCCGTGTAAGGGATGAGGAGTTAAGGAGACGCTGGGGACGAGTGTCAGCTGTGGTCATGTGAAAACTTCTGGAGATGAGAGGACCGCCATTCCTCTTTTAACATCATCACAACATAAAATAAAGATAAAACTGTAAAAAAAATAAATAAAACACTTCTACACAGCAGGATCTTCTCAATTAATGATGTCATGCTTAAAATTTCTCACTATGCTGTCCTTATTAATTCCTATAACGGTGTCTGCTTCAGGCCATCTATCCCTGTCATCTACATTTCCTATGGATGGTGAATAAGATCCATGCTATTTATTCTTTACGACAGTCCCACGAGCGAGAGAGAGAGAGAGGGTATCCGGAGCTTATAGGTCTCGATCGCCCCAGGTCTCCCCACCAGCACCGCCCGGGTCGTTGTTTGCATCCCAGCTGTGGCAGCTGTCAATCACGCACTGTCTGACATGCTAATTGCCATGGTGACATGTGTGTGACCGGGAGCGAGAGCCTTTTTATCGGAGTGCGTCACACTGTCAGACCAGCAGGGTCTGCCTGTGACGGACCCCTTATGACAGGCCGCAGGACTCAGAAATAGACACAGCTCGCTCGCTCGCTCCCGCTCTCTCTCTCCTTCTGGCTTGTATGCAAATCATGACATTAGTGTTGCTTGCAGGATACATGCATAATCATAATGCAGCATAAATACCTGTGCACACAACTTGGTGTGGACCCAAACAACCTCACACTGGCGAGACAGCCTCTCCATTTTTTTTTCTTTTTAAATAAATTCAGACTTCATTGCATAACAGGCCCATTTACGCTAACAACCTAATCTACCGCTACTACTGCAGCGACCGCTAAGCTAAATCTGCATGCGCGCGGGGGAAACGTGCACGCACAAATCCCGCCGCACACACTTCCCCTTCGACATCAAAGCCTGCAGTTCTCCTCCATCACCTTTCCGTGACACGAAGCGGGGGAATAAAAACCAACTCGGAGCGTTGCGCTAATTGACGCGGAGGCCAGGCATCTTCCACCTGACCAGGAAAACCAGGAACTAGCTTGATCCTGCGGGCTAATTAGGCTTTACCCAGGACCCTCCCCCTCTTTGAAATGAGCCCACGCTCTTCCGGTCCAGCACAGCGCCTAATCAACTCGCTAATAGGCCTCTGTAGATATTTGTAGTGATCCGACAGAGTACGGCATAAACCCCGAGGAAAGCTTATCATCCAATAATTACTGACTGAACCATACAATGCACAGAAAGGAGGTTAGAAGGCGAAGACTTGGCTGGAGGGCAATTTGCTCTGCGGAGAGTGTCTACGTGCGTGCATGCATTTGTGTGCAGTATCCTGCAATTTGCCAGCTCACGACGTGTACGGAGGCGCAGGGGAAATAAGACGATAAGCCTGTTTGTTTTTAAAGGGAGGAAAAAAGCACACACACACACAGTGGGAGCTGTGCACGCTCTGCTAAACATCGGAGCATCTCGCTATACTTCTCATCACACTTAGCTTCATTAGCTCCGTGGAAATATATAATGAGTGCATGAGCAGACCCAGTAAATGCTCACACAGCTATTAACCTCAGCAGTCACAGGCTCGCACATATGCAGGCACACACACACACACACACACACCCACACCCACGAGCGAATGTGCAAAGTACAAACACACACCCGGGCAATGCAGCGGCCCTGCATGGCTGTGCACTCGCAGGGACAGCGAGCCAGCGAGCCAGGCCTTTAAACGAGGTCAACTAGCAGGAGTTAGCCGAAGCAGAGCCGCCCGGACAGCAGGGCCGCGCTTTGGGTGCCGTCCAAAGAGCAAAGCCTAAACACCAGCGAGATAAACACTCTAGCCTAGAGGGAGCTTAACACTGCCATCAGGCTGGGGGGACTAGTGCAGATAAACACGTACAGCTCCTTAGCACACACAACAGACACCACTGGGATATTGCTTTCATAATCACATTCGCAGCTTATGCAAGTGTCAAAGCGAACAGGCACGGCACATATTTATTCCACACGCCCGCGATAAAATGCACAGTAGTGTTGACACTTGCAGTAACTCACACCAAACACTCGTGGAAACACGCACACACACATGCATGCACGTACACACACGTGCATGCAAGAGGGCAATGATCGTCGGAGAGGAGAGGAGGGATCGGGCACGCGGAGGACGGCCACGCACACAAAGCGCTGTGACAGCCTCATAACAGCCTCGAGGGCCCAAATAGCTTCATGGCTCGTGTCGTAAAAGCTCGGGCCCGTCACAAGCAGGCGGGCTGTCTAGTGACCCGACGCATCTGCTCCCCTCGTATTTATCAGTGACACGGTCGCCGTTATCCTGACAGGCAATGAGCTCTGCAGGTCGCCTGCTTTGGAAGTCATCGGAGGCTGCGTTTCCATGCGTGGAGAAGGCCCCTGTTTCCTTCAGTGTGATGTATTTCCTGTTCCTGTTGGTGTGAGACATCATGCAGAGGTGTGATTTTTGTTGTTCATGCCTACTGGTTCAGAATGATGTTAACATCAAGGATACATCGTTTTAAAGAAAATGGAATTAATGGGATTTTGATCCAAAAAATAAATAAAAAATGAAAAATTTAGAAAATTCTTTGGCATTTATTGTTGATTAGGCGAGAATTTTGTCATGAAAAAAAGTTGAAAAAGTGCATCCAAATACAAGGACCCCCTTTGGATAAAACTGGTTAAGCTCACACTGATTATTAGCATCTTAATTAAGATACTTAGCTTACTTACATAACATTCCACTGATGTATTTTGTCCAATAACTCATCCACACATTGATAACTATTTGTCAATTCTGGCACATAGACAGTCCTAGTCAATCAGTACTAGCATACAAAGAACTGCACCAGCTGGACTATAGGGGGCTGTTATAATAAGGTCCTAAAGTCTAAGACTCTGCTGTGCTGTCGTGTGAATTGTAGAGATGTGAGACTTGGTACACACATGTAGCTGCTCATGCTGAATAATTTTGCCACTAGGAACCATAAAGTTCACCTATAAAATTTCTCACATGCACTGCTTTCTCGGGCAGTGCAGCCCACTTGATATTGCTTGTTTTGCCGTGTGTACAAACTCTGTAATGGATGCATTTTGATGTCAGTAAAAAAAGGTTATGAGCAATATTTGGTATTTTGATTGGGACCATCATCAATCTCCTTTGCATTAGCAGCTAACCTCAGTCAAACAGAGAGCAGGTTTCATGGCGGCATCTTTTAATACTTTTTTTGTGTGTGGATTGTTTTATCTGTGGAAGAGACACCTCAGGTAGACAGGGATATTATCTTAACTGATTTAATCACGGTGACAGGAGACCACAGGGTATCAAAGGTTCATGTAAACAGCTTAACCCAGATAAGGGTATTGGCAATCGCCGGGTCACTGACTGGCAGACATGTAAATGTAGCCTCTGACTGACAGCGGCTACATTTCCATATCTGCCAGTCTGTCTCTCTTTGTCTCCGTCCCTCACTCTTTCTATTTCTGTCCTTTGTGAGCGCTTAGCATGCTGTGCCCATTTCACATCCAATCTCGTGGGTTGTTTTTTTTTTTTTTCCAGATAAATGCTACCTTTACATTCCACTCTCTTCCCGTCCTCCCCGGGCCGAGCCTGTTTGCTTTCTGCCTCGGTTTCCGGTGTGCTGCCGAGGCGGGGCAGAGCGGATGTGAGCGCGGGGCCCGGGGGCCACGCGCGTTCAAGTCTTCAAAGCGTTTCCATGTAAATCCAGAGTTCCAGCATTATCCACAGAGCCAATTAACGGGCCAGCGGTTAAAGAAGGGCTGCACTGACAGAGGCCGGGGGCCAGAGTTAAAACCAGACGTGTCCTGTGATCTCTCTTCCCACCACATTATGGCCGACAGCCCTAAACTCTGATGTTTTCATCTCCAACCCCCCGAGGAGACAGGACCGAAAGAAATACAGCATGTCAGCAGTGTCCACTCTGGAATTTGGCTTTTCTGAGGGTATGAATGGTTTAATTTACTGATAACACAAGGATAGCCCGTAACTCAGCTGCTTGGATGACACAATAAGACTTCCACAGATGGAGATGTTGAATAATGACGATTAGGCAATTCATGTCATGATTCTTCCAAAGCAGACATGGGCAGTGCTGTATTATTCCAATTTCAAGACTTGTGGATCAATCAGTTAATCAATCAATCAATCTACAAGTCAAACTTTGCAGTGCGTTTTGTATAGGTGCAACTCCTTGTTATGTATATAAACATAAAGAATGAAGAGTAGTACGTTTAAATGTACGCTTTGTAATACTGCATTGAAGTGAGGACCCTTTAGATGGTTGAGTCTACATGGTTCTCATCAGCTGCCTCACTCAGTTTTTTGTCAGTTGAGTCTAAACGGTCCTCACCTGAATCAATCGTCAGTTTTGCATAGCGCACCTTTAAGAGATTAGAAAGTAAGAACATAAAAAATTTAAAAGTAATAAGAGAGTAAATACAAAAACAAAAGTAAAGTCCAATAAAATTAATATAAAAAATGTGGTGAAAAAAAACACACTATATGCCACAATTATACTTTTTTCCCTTATACATTAAAATATAATAATGGGTAATTTTATTGATTGGTTGTTTACTTTAAACACATTACTGCAAACAGTTTAAGAGATTTTACCTCTAGAAACGTGCATGTAAGGGTTACAATGCATAGTCCTAGCTCAAAGCCGATTTGCAGATAGATCTAAATCTCTGTTCATCTTTAAAAGACTGATTGACAATTGATTTTGCATTTGGAGAAATCCACACCATCTATTGCCTGTTTTGGTTTTGGTCTTTACTTATCTCTCAACCACCTTTGGACCCGGTCTTTGTATAGCCGAACTTGTGTGGTTTTGACTACTAACTCTCACAACAAGACCAGAGCAGTAGCATGTTCTGAAACACAAGGCTGGCTGAAACACTGGGGCGCCCTGCAGTATTCTGTTCCCTTAGTGTTTAAGCACCCTTATCAACTGCAAAGCATAATCACAGCTTCGGTGAGATCATTGTAGATAATTAGCAATTACCCTATTTATGGACTCGTGAATATACTCTAGTAGGCAACATAGCAAGGAACGTAGTTAATTATGATACTTGCAGCCAAATTGCCTAAACGAGATCAGCAGATTGCAGGGGGGGCCGTGGCCTGGCGTAAAACTACAGCACGGTTGACACGGGTCCCATTTGGGAATCCCTGCCCCGCTATGATGCTGCGTTTCAAACAGCGGGGGGAATTCCCAAGGTACTAAAAAGACGGCTATTTTTATCTAACAACAAGGGGCTGCGGCCAGAGATGAAGGGGTAAGCATTTCTTTTTTTTTTTTTTTTTATGTGTGTAGAGGGAACAGTTGGACAGGGAAGCTGTCAAGAGATACAAGCAGACAAATGTTACTCACCATTGCTCAGCTAATGCATATCACACGCACAACGGGCCTCGGGGAGTTTACTGAGCGTACGGCACATCAAATGAAGAATCAAGTCCCGGAGACGTATGAAAACACTTTTTTTTTTTTTTTTATAATAGCATAACGCCGCGGTATCTAGGGCATCTGTGCAGGGAACATGACCAGATGAACAGTTTCACATACCTACTCTGGAAGAGAATGGCATGTGATGTTTATTGCTTAATACATCATTGCGTTCTCTGTTACTTGTGTAAGTGAAGGGCTAAACATAATAATGACATCAGCGGGAGTCAATGGTGAGCTTCACCTTCAAGTCAGCAATCGTTTTGTTAGAGAAGGTGACAACTCACAATACAATGAACCCCATTAAATATACCTTTAATCCTTATTTTGAGTATATACAGATTATGACTGGATCTTTTAACTCTTTTTTTATTATTTGCTCTTTACATCACAAGATATTGATTGTTGTCTCTGATTGTTGTACTTCTTCTCACTGGTGACTTGCAATGATTTGATCCAGTTATTAAAGCTTATCCTGCACTTGCACTTCCTGTAATTGAGATAAAAGTGTCAGCTAAATGCCTAAAATATAAATATTTCTAGTATTGATTACCTTGAACTTTAGTACATCAAGTTCAAAATCTTATAAAACCATATTGTTGGCAAAAATCTGTGGTATGTATAACGAAACTATCATAACAAGGACTTCATGCGTGGTGTAACAGAGCAGCCAGGGGGGTCTGAACTCAATTTGATTTCACATTCAGCCGGTGACAGTCGAGGCTGAGCTGTTTCCAAGTGTCTTAGGCCGGCCTTTGTGCGAGCTGTCAGTGTAATTGTGAGATAATTGTGGAGAACAACACGTTTCTCCCTCTCTTTGAAAGGTAATTTGTGGGTCTTCCCTGAAGGCATAGTCAACAAAAGCAGGAATAAATTGTTAAATTGATGCATTTGATAGTTTTTTTTTGTTTGTTTTTTTTAACTGTCCTCTGTTTGATGCTCTTTTCCAGAGGGGCATCCAGATTACAGTCGGACCAATCTGATATTTTTGGTACTGAAGCTGCAAATAGCCGATATTTTGAGATCATATTCAATGTCTTTGACATTTTACATGTTCATGCCAAATGCAGAAGGTGACATCGGTTTGGGTCAATCTTATTCATGACACAATGATTAATGAATTTCAGGTATAGCAATGATTTTTCAAAATACATTATGTAACGTTTTGAAAAGAAACCCATCCGTTGAACCTGCCATATGTTCATCTTTTCTTTGCTATTTCAGTCTGTTTATTCACACATCTCACACATAAAAATGCAACTTCTTCATCATCTTTAATACACTCAACCAACTCAAAAACAGCTTGATAGAGTGAGAATAAAAACACTGCGGTTATAGATGATGGTATTAATGTACGAAACCATCTATCTATCTACCTATCTGTCTGTCTGTCTGTCTGTGTGTGTGTCTGTCTATCTGTCTGTCTTTCTGTCTGTCTGTCTGTCTAAACTGACAGCCAACCCAACATGTGAACGCATGCCATGCAACACTGAGCCCTAGTGGTCATACAACAAGAAAAACCAAATCCATTTTGGGGTAACAAAGCGCCCTCAATACGCTCCTGAAGTTGCATAAAAGTGTTGACAGAGATATGAAAAGTCTGCACACGGAAGAACTTCATCACAGAGCCAGCTGCACCAACACCTGTCCTGAAACTTGGTCCTGAGAGCTTGCAGAGTCACACTGATGGTCGGGTCCATCAGCTCATTTTTATAAGTGGTTTCTTACTAAAACGCAGCGCCTTGCAGGGCAAGTGCTGTCAGTAAGTAATGCCTTGATGACTCATGCTTTGAGTTTTTAATATAAAGTAAAATTGAATCAACAAATCTATCCATCATACCATATCAAAAAGCAACAATCAACATTTTTTTGGACTATTCAACAAAATATCAGGATAATTAAACAAAGTAAATGAATACACTTAAATAAATTTAAGTAATTATGGCAAGTGAGTGAAAACAGTTTGAAGGATGCTGAAGCAGCTGCACTGAGTGCAAACGTGCAAAAAATTCTGCACCTGTGATTCAATTTTGCACAAAAAATGAATGCACAAATGAACTAAAACAAGGGAGTAATATATCTTGTGCCCAGTCTCAAAATATATTTTATGCTCCTGCAGCCGCACCAAGGTCTTTGGATGAAGGACTTGTTATCGGAACTGTCAATACACTAATGGCAGCTGTGAGTTAAGACTGCAAGGCGAAGGATGATGTGATGTAAAACACAGAAACAATGCATGACACAAATAGCCGGGGTTTTGGGTCACGGCTTGGGTCAACATCTTTAAATTTCTAATTTTTTCCCCGAATACAGGCTCAACCAGGGTGAAAGATTCCTATAAATGGACTATGCAAGTGATTCTGCGATCCCTGTCATGCTATGTGTGTGTATGTGTGTGTGTGTCTGTGTGTGTTTGTGCTGTTTGCAGAGAGACAGGCAGCCAGAGAGTGAGACAGAGCGGCGAGAGCAGGAGGGCAACAGGAGTTGTTTAACACTGATTGCGTTATTAATTCAGCGGCACAAGGTACACGGCGGGGAAATCACAGTGTGATTGAGATGATAGCGGGCCGGGCCGGGCCGACCTTGCGAACCAAGGTCAAGATATCACGGTGATGATTCAACAGACAGAGCTGGAATATCCACCTGCAATTTTTCAACAACAAAGAGCGACACAGCAAGGCAAAAATAAACCGTACAGAGCATAAAAACTCATTGATGTCACCATCAAATGTTCCTGCTATGCTGTGGTTTGTCGTTGTTTATATACATACATACATACACTTAGATAGTTAGATAGATAGATAGATAGAATCAGAATGGGCAGAATCAGTCAATATCAACTCTAAAAACTGATATTGGTGTTGCTGCTGACTCATTAGGGAATTCTAATTTGTATGACTTTTTCCTCTAGGAGAGTGTCAACTGTCAAATTAGCAACAGAATAAAACTAAAATGGTGTTTAGTTTAAAAAAAATACATCTTATTATCTTCTATTATCTTGGTCATGTCTGAAAAGCTTAATCAGCATTTGCATCATAATTCTTACAAAATGTAATATTGGTATTGGTATCAGTATTGGTATCCATTATTGGTGGGAAGGTATTGGTGTTGGCCTCAAAAAACAAATGCATGCATGAGTGTTCACAATCACAAAAGACATTTTAATACTTCAATACAATTGCAAAAGATTAATTCAATGCTGAAAATTATGAACACACAATATTTTCATTAAAAAAATATTTAGCAAGCTGGAATTACATTTAAACTATGACTCCAGAGGGCATAAATGTGTAGATTGGAATGAAGAAGAAGAAGAGAAGAAGAAGAGAGAAAAACAACAAGAAGAAGGAGAAGAAGAAGAGACAGGCAGAGCTAGAATCTGGCTGTTACAGTAAAAACGGACTGTAGCTGGTAAACACAAAATCCAATGGGTTCCAACATCTAAAAACGTGGCAGCAGCATCAAACAGTCCAACATGTCTGGGAACTGGAAGCTGGTTGACAAACTGGAGCCAGGAGCCAAATATGGAAATTAGCTCACTCAAAGAGTCAATAAAGATGGACACCCAACCGCCATCAAAAACCCCTGGAGAACTGTTCTGACAGAGCGGTCCAAATCATGTGTGGCAACACGCTGCTCCGTGTTTTTTTTTTTTTTTTTTCTTGTTTGCGAGGATTTCATACGAACAGTATCGAGCTGCTGGGTTTTAACTTGATTTGAAAGTCAAAATCCTGTTTCTCCCACTTCGAAAAACAGATGGTGCCACACTACAGGCGTTCTATCAGTAATCTTTAATAATGTATAACACCTCTGATCAAAATTCAACCACGGGCTGATGTTTCAATATCATTCTTCTATGAACGTTGATTTCTAACCTGGGCTCCACAACCCGCGCGGCGCCCGGAGGTCCTTGTCGCACCGGCTGGAGTAATCATTCAGGTTATGTGTCACTGCCTCTCACAGGCGACGGTCCCCCAGGGCCACACCACTTGTTCTGAGCAATAAGCTAATTGATTGAAACATTCATCATCATCCACAGCCATGTTCTCCTATGAAAAGGAGCCCCCGGGGCGGCAAAGTCCGAGACTTTTGAAGAACAGTGGAACGCACTAATGGAAGTGCCATTAGTGAGAGATGAGAGGTACAGAAAGGAAGGGAAAAAGTCAACCTCGCATGGCAACTCCGAGCCGGGTCAAGACTGAGGTTGACTGTGGTTCCTCACGCGATGTGACACAGGAAATGATTTATTTCCTGCATGTATTGTCATTATCATCAGCACTCGTCTGTTTTGCATCTATTCTAACAATGCATCATCAGAATAAATAACATTTACTCTTAAGTCTAATGCCTGCGGTCGCTGGTTCACAGCCAGAGGTTTATAATAAAACTGACTGCCACATATTGTCCTTGACAGCAAAGTGCAGCACCGGCCAAAGTACTCTGATTGTTTTTCCCAGGCAACACGGGCAACTTCCTGTAATTTCACATTGATATATGGCAACTGATTCAACACACTGTATAAATAGTATATACAGCTTTATACAGCTATGTTGAGCAATGAATTTACTGTAATGCAAAATCTCTAAACATGGCTGCAGATGCATATCTAATAATACATTATCTGTACATCTATCTATCTATCTATCTATCATACCTCCTTTTTTGTTTACATTATCTTAAAAGACACCAATAGGCTGTTAAGCTTTTGATTGAGCAGATAGAAAAACACAGAGGCTGTCCACAGAGGCTTGCAAGCATCACACACACACGCACACACACACATGCACGCATGCAGAGAGAGAGAGAAAGAGAGAGAGAGAGAGACTCACATCCCACAACAATTCTGACATCCCACTGAGTTTGGGTGGCATTTACAGTTGTCTATAGTTCAGGTCAATACTGGCAACACCGCCAAAAAAAAAAAAAAAAAGAAACACTAAAAGTAGTATTTTGTGAAAATGGTCAGTGAGGAAAACACAGCCAGATGAGTCAACAGAAACAGGCCCATTCAAACTGTTATGGGTGCTGGATTTGAAAATGGCATCGCCTGCCTTCAGATAACCACGGGCTTTTGACGCCGTCGGGTTATTGTATTTTTCTTGTCAACAGCGCGGTTCTCATTTTTCGGT
>OMLF01029410.1:16050-28312 GCA_900302615.1 Holocentrus rufus
GTTCTCATTTTGTTTTATTTTTTTATTTATTTATTTTTTTGTCTTCTCTGGCTGCCTGCTGAATCAGTCATCCATAGCATCTGCCTCCATCTGAGTTTGGGGCTGCCGGCACGCTTGGCTGGGCAAACAGCAGCTTGAGAGGCAGGATGCGCGGGGAGGCCGGGGAGCCGGGTGGCTGGAACCGCTGCATTTTGTCGAATTCAATCGCTGGAATGGTGTTGCTTAAAAACGCTGCTAAAAAGGAAGAGGGGCGGTGGATGGCCAATAAAGGAAATTCACAGAGGCTGGGATTCATAAATCCTGCCAGGCGTCTGCATGCAGAGCAGCCAAACGAGTTGTAAAGTCAGAATTGCTGCAAAAAAAAAAAAACAGATCATCTGAGGCTTGAATGGAAATATGTCGATTTATTCTTCCAGGTAAATAAACTGCACTGAACTAAACTAAATGCTACCGGCCAGGTAATCCTTTAAGTCGGACCTCCTGCAAACTGTCTTTTTTATAAAAGCTCAAACACTGATCCATGTAAAATTTATTGCCTTTTTTATTTAAATGGCCCCAAAGAAACCCATTAAAGGTTTTGCACATTCAGAGGAAATACCTGCATGGGAAAAAAAAAAAAAACATAGGGGCAATAAAACAAAATGAATCCCTGTTTGCAAATACAGGGCATCCCTCCCAATGTTGTTTTTATCACATTACCACACACACACACACACGCACAGCCCTGCAAGACTTGATTACATTGCAATCCTGTTTTCTATTCATAGCTCTGTGCGCTCCCCACATCACCTCTGCTTTACCTCGTAGGAACAAAAAGGTGAGCTGTGCATCCTATCATGTTGTGATAATGACAACAAAATTCTATCTATCTATCTGTCTATCTGTTTATATGAATATAATGAATACAATTATAAGCCTGACCCAAAACACAACATGCAATGACCACAGCAGCTTTCATCATCCTGCTGTAAACCGGCACACTCCGACACGCCTGTGCACTGTAAGCACACTGACTGGAGCAGGCAGAGATCATTATTTTGCAAACCCAGCTAAAATCCATACCAGTAACAATCTATTTCTCTCCTGATGGCCACCTACAACACACACACACACACACACACACACTGGCAAATGTCTCCGGCATTGACTGTCCATGGAGAGGTGGAAGTGCTCAGACAAAGAGAGTGCTTAATTATTAAAGAAGGCTCACTGCAATCCATTACATCACATGTATTATGAAGCAGTCTGATCTACAGCACTTCTTCGAAATCTATCACTCTTAATGACGGGACTAAAACGACAGGTTAGAGGCATTAGGGCGCATGGACCCAAAAAAAAAAAAAGCTGCTGGATGGGCAGCAGCGCCCGGGAAAAGAGAGGGCACAATGCAAATGAAAGGTCATGAGAAACCCAGGGAGGGATAATGAATGAGTCATGATACAAGGAGTTGTTTCAGCCAAGTGATCTGATTGGTCAAAAACGCGTTCCAACTGTACCACTAATTCCCATTAAGCATGGCTTTACTGGTTGCCATGCCAACCCTTGTGGTGACTAGGGAAGTTAGTTAAGAGTCTTTCTTGTTTTCTCCCATTGTCATTCTCAGATATTTATGCTAAAGTTGGACAGATATGAGTTTTTGAAGGCTGATAGACATTTTTTTGTACTGATACTGAATATCTTTATCTTGGCCCATTTTCATGTTTTTCTCATAATTTCATTTTTATCAGGTTTTAACAGGAAAAGCTTCTGACGCTGAAACTTTCCACTGAAATTCAAATAATACAAAATTTTTTGTGGGGGATACATAAGTTACTGCCTTTAAATGAAGAATTAATTTCCAAAAACGTTATGTAACAAATAAATGAATAAATGTAATGAGTCAAGGTCTCATATTTATCTTTAATCTTTAATGAAAGCCCAATATCACCTTGACATATTGATCTAATCCTAATATATACTTCTAAATTTTGAGTCAGTATAAATCTGTTGGTGCCCACTGTGTAAAAGCAATAATATCTTGGAAGTCATTCTTTAATGTGATTATTATTATGATGGTAATGCAACTGAAAGTGCAGCTGAGTAAATATGTATTATTGATGAGGATTTTTTTTTAGTTAATATAAATGTTGAATTGATATTATATTGAAACAGAAGTGGTGATCTGTATTATAATGTCACATCTTTGAAGAAAAACATTGATCTGCACCAGAACCAGTTTGAGATGTTTTCCTTTTCAACTTTATGAAAAATCTGTATGAGACTGGGATAAGATGGACGTTTTTTGCAATGTGATATGATTCATGTGTGCTGAATAAATCATGCCAGAGTTCTCCATTCAGAAGATAGTGCCTAGTCAGGCCAAACACAGCAAGACACACTTGGGGTGTAGTCGCTGGTTGTAATAGCATCACTGAACACAAATCACATCACTGTCCATTTATCATGTGACGTCCTGATTCAGTGCTTTTCCATTTAGTGCCTCTCAGGCTTGGAGATGTGACCGAAAGCATGTAGGTTACTGTGCAGTTTTATGGGGCGAATCAATCCCCGGTCCGGTCTAGTGTGTTCGGCAAACTCACCTCCATAGTGGTCAGGTTGCATCGATGGGTTCCAGCAAACCAGCCGTCAGTGGAGCACTGGTCGATATCAACATCCTGCAGATTAATGTCCACTCGCACCACGCCCCTGCAAGAGAGGAGGACGCCATTAACGCTAAGAGTTTCATCACAGAGCGGGGGGATCTGTCCACTGATGGACGTGACACCTGCTACACGTAGAAAAATAAACGTCAGCATTTTTAAATGGTGGGACCTCAAGTTCTGAGAGGATATTGTTTAATTTAACAGGAAGTTTAGCATGAATGATATTTTTTTAGGGTCAGGATCGCTTACTTGCTGCACGCTTGCAAGGAAAATGAAAAAGAAAAAAGAAATCACCACATATAACTCACTACTACAACTTAATATCCAAAATTACAGTTGATATACACTTAGCAAGAACTGATTCAGTAATGTCACATCCTCAACAAAGGAAAAAATCCAATTGCAATGAGGATTTTAAACCAAAAATAGTTCAAATTCCCACCAACATCTCTTATTTAATTCAAGAGTGAAGGGTTAAACTTTGCCAGATTCAAACAAAACAGCCTTTAACAAAACTTGGTAATATTAATGCATTAGTGTAACAAACAGAGTCTCTTCTAAACTGTTTGTTGCAACCATACAAAGAGATTTTCAGATTTTCATCCCATTTTTCAGTAATACATCCGCAACTGATCTCACCTCTGATAACTGATGACATAATATGAGAAATATAATCAGACACGCTGCAGTTAAAGTGCACCATTCAGAAAAACTTACTCACTTTTTAAGTAAACACAAGACAAATGCCCTGACGGCTGACATGTTATTCAGTCGGCTCTCAGGCTTGCACTAGATAAATTGATTTAGACCACATCACTGGCAATTACTAAAGAAGCTTGTTCACAGCCGAATCTGCTCTGCTGCAGTCCGGCTGACTGTCAGCCCGACACAGACAGCGCTGCACACTCCAGGTAGATCACTTAACGCAACACTCAGCAGTGGAAACGCTGAGAGGAAAAGGGGGAGGGAAAAAAAAAAAGATATCCAAACTGCATTTTTTTCCAGTTGAAATGGCATTGAGCTCCCATCAGATCTGCACAGAAACATCTAACACAGCTGCAGAGGATTTACAATATCTTATCTACCTGTGAACAGATGCAATCTGCCTCGTTTTGATCATTACCTTCACCTGTGCTGGCACTTTTCTGCCATTTTGCACAAGAATCTTAAGACTAGAAATGTCTATAAGTTACATTTTCTTGTAATCACATTCCAAAGGAGACCTGGTTGCAGATCTGTATTTTACTTCCCATTTGTTTGCTTTGCAGATCGCTAAAAACAACTCGGTGCATTTCAGACATGCACAGTTCACCGAGGACCTCTGAAAACCCTGCAGTCTGTTAGCGACCTCCCCACATGCAGAGGTTTCACCCTCCTGACAGGCAGAGAAACGAAAGGCCCAAGGCAATCTATAGTTATTTTAAACAGTCTTGGTGCTTTGTTGGGGATGCACTGTACAACAATCTGTATAACAGTACATGAATGAGACTCCAAGATAGTAAACACAAATGAAAATCAGAAGCCCTGAATGACATTTCTGCACATTCTCTCTCTCTCACACACACACACTCATCCCAGTTGCATGTAGAACACCTGACACAAATACAAAAGAAAACCTGTGCACGGGGAAAAATCACATGTATACAGTGTGAATGACACTTACAAGCCCTGACACGTGAAACAGAATTCACTTGATTTGTCCTCAGACAGTTCGGTCAGAATAAAAAAAACTAAACGCACAGCCCTCTTTCAAAGCGAGCCACCAAACAATCAGGACTCTAATCTGCTGAATCAACAGACAAAACCTGCAGATGCGTCACTGACAATGAATTGACTTTGTCACAGCCTTTGACTTCTGGGAGGTTCGTTTGAGTTTTGACATTCAGGAGGAACTGTTTTGTTATATAACTCAATGCATGTCAAACACAAAACGTGCCCATATCTCCATAAATACACCAAAGTGGTGCCACCAAAAATACTGATCACGACATCCCGATCAATGCCAGCAGGATTTCTCTCCTGATAACTGTATTGTTTCTAACTACAAGACAGAAGTGTTGCGCCTATTTTCTCCCTCCCACTCCCTGTCTATAGAGCATTGGTTAATTCCAGGTGAGGCAACAGATTTCACCAAAATAAAATATACAGCAGCTACACTGAAAACTGAAGTGCTGTTTATTTGATTATATGTTGGTTTTCTTAAGTCCTTACTCTGCTGTCATTTCATTTGGGCCTACCATGTAGATTTAGATTGGTTGAACATTGCCATGATTTTTTTTTCTGTGTGCCTGCGCCCTCAAAAAAAAGGGTACATGACACCCCTGCTAGAAGAGACTTCAAATACCAAGACCAAATTGTAGGATTTCTGTTTCATTCTCTGTTTCAGGGTGGATTTTCCCCTTTACAAAGTTAGACTAGTGATGATGGGTTAATAAGGTTTCAATTACAGTGCTATGGTTTGTATTATTAATGCATTTTGCCCCTGGTGCCACTTTGTTAAAGAGCCCTCAGTGGTCTTGACAAGACAGTAATGGGGAACAGTTAATACCTGAGATATGTTCTTCAATGAGCAAAGCTCCTCACACCTCTCTACTGCTCCTGCAGCTGCGATGACTGAGTACAAGAGATTGACTTAAAGATTTTAAGATTGCATGTTTAGGTACCTTATTGATTTTCCATCATATTACTGAACAGCCATAACTTAGCTGTCACCTCTGTCACAAGATGGCACTGAGTTGAGCTCAGACCTGCACCAATGCTATACAATTATCAAGATTTGCCAGTTCTACATGTCAGATTTTCACCAAAGGTTAATCATTTCTCCGATGCATTATAATACCAACTTGTTTGATGAGGAGATGCACACATTTTCATGGCTATATCTGAAATGGGACATTAGTTATTCTTGTTTGTAGCTACTTTTAAGCATTTTGGTCAATTATTTGAACACTACATGGCCAGTCAGCACTTGTTCAGTTGCCATAGGAGCTGATTTTCTATCACTGTACCAAGTTTTGGAAAAAAAATTGGCAGGACGGTTATGTCTGAACTGGAAATGGGCTCTCTGGTGCACTCATGCTGTTTGATTGGGCCAGTAAAGGCGGTTTTCCTCTTCTTCATGTCTGCTGATACGCTCACAAAGTTTGATGCTCGTATGAGAGTCCATTCAGAAGTTATATGCTTTGTTATTGAGCAGCCACAATCCCACTGTGTAAATGGTATTACAAGTGAAGTGAGTTTTTCCTTGCTCCACGATCAACCTCTCCACAAAGTTTTGCGCAAAATCCATTCATAACTTCATGAGACAAACAAACAGACAAACAGATGGAAGGGGGTGAAAACACAAACCCCCATCCAACTCCATTGGCAGAGGCAGCGACGATACACCCTGCCAGTGCCTTTGAAAGATGGACCAAGTGTGTTTGGGTGCCGTCTGAAGCAAACCACAGTGCACAAAGCACAAGGGAAAAAAACGTTGCATTCTGTGCTGAGAACGATGACGGCGCGGTACTCTTGTGCGGTGGAAACACTTTATTTTTGGAGAGCTCAGAGTTAAGCAGCACTGTAGCATGCCCATGATTTAATATCTTGTCACTTTGTTTATTTTTACTCCAGGTGCAGGTGCTGGCGCTTGGATTATCCTCCGCCTGTGTCTGAGACCTGCTTCATTAATGCAATCCAATGCTGTTAATTATTAACGCAATTTATAGTAAAAATCACACCAAAGTGCTGAGCAAAGTATTATTTTAAGTAAGACTATCACCGAAGAAAATATTCAATTGATGCATTGATTTAGCCGCTGCACTTAAAAGCTGCTTCCTGGTATATGAATATATGAATGTACAGCACAGCAGCCTCCATTTGGCTGATGCTTGTTTGACTTCTTACCATAGCGCCTGGTGTGTGAGTGCACGCCACATGTATTTCCCTTGTGCAGGGCTGCAGGGCTAAACAGCGCATACATAATTTCCCTTAACGCTGCACACTGTAACACTGCTGCACACAAATGCAAAAACAAACAAACCCCAGAGCCGGGCTATTGTAGAGGCGCTGCTAATGAATAAATGTCTGCTCGAGTCTATCACCGCCTGATAAAAATAACAGTGATGAAGTCTATATCCAGCTCATGAAAGCGTTTACATTTTCCGTTCTCAGCAGTTGGTGTCTGGTAGGTCTTTCAATGGGAAAAAAAATCTGCTGCACAGGAAGTGATGCGTTTTACATAGCAATAGCGGCTTGTTGGGAATAAATAGGAGAGGAGCTCGGTGGTTAGCATGAGCAGCGATAGTTGGAGAAAAGAGCGCCACACAGAAATTCAAACTGTAACAACAAAAAGTCCACAGAAGACGTCACAGTAACAGACAGATTGTTTGATTGACAGGTGATCTCTCTTTTAAAGCCATTTTTAAGTGATTATAATACAAGAAGAATGACCTATGTGCAGCAACTATGAAGTAAGTTTTTCACATTTTTTTCAACACGAATGGGGGTGAACTGGGCACGTTAGCCTCGACTTCTAAGCTACCAAAGCATATTCTGTCCACACATGACTGTTGATGAGATGTCTAAACAAGGCGGGTATAAATCAATCAATAATTTTATTGACCCAGCTGGAACATTTGTTGTGCAGTCAGGCTTAAAAGACATGCAACACGAGACGCACAACATCATAAAAAATACATCAAAGAGTCAAAGTATGGCTGTTTAGAAGAAATGGTGCCATTTTTGAAGGATTGGACATCTATTCTCTCTCTCTCTCTCGTCATCTCTCCTTCTTTCTCACAGCCACACACACAAATACTGCTGGTGTGGCATGTTCTCCAGGTGTATAGGAACTGGTTTACTATACCAGGCTCCCAGTGGACGCTTGGTGAGTACAACGATCTCCTTGCCTGTGCTGCTGTTATTAATAACCGCTGCTACGGTCTTGCCTTGGGGCTAACTGACCTCACTGTACTCCACTGCACTGGTGGTTGTTTTGCAGAAAAAAGTGCCCCAGTTATGCAATAAGGCTGAAATACACAGATATAATACTCCTTTACATCATGCCCACTGACACACACACACACACACAGCATGAGGAATTAGCATTTGCTTGGGTTAAGCTTGAGTCCGTATGAGAGCATATTGTCTGCTCTCCCCTTTCTTCCACCCTGTTTTTTTCCCTCCGCTCCCAACTCTCCAGGCAATCTTTAGCATCATAGCCAAAGTGGCCATATGGCACGTAAAATAGCTCATGAAAGGGAAAAAAAAGAGCATGTGTAGTCGTCTGAATCTTCCGCATGTCTAAAGACGAGGGTTTCAAAGCATATTAAGAGCGCGGGGTAATTTGAGCGCGGCGAACGTCGGCCGAGGCATCGTGGTGGCCGTCGGGCCCTCGGGCACAAAGACGGGGACTATCACAGAGAGCGGGGGATAGCGGTGCCCCAGGAAACAGAGCGCTCTCTCTCTTTTCATCTTCCATTCTTTGTGGGTCTAAAGGCCACGAGCGGGGAAAGGAGGGGCATCCCACCGACCGGGGGCCTGCTCTTTCTGATGGACCAGCCAGACACACGGCGATGCTAAAGTTAGCCCCGGCATTATGGAGTTGGCTGATGTAACCCCTCATCACTGTGAATATATCGACGTAATTGCTTATGCCCTACAAAAAAAAAAAAAAAGATATTCATTAAATCGTGTTCGCGACTATGACCTCGATGTGCCCTCTTTATTACAAGTCAGTCTTTGATGTATTCATAAATGAATACTGAACGTTAGGCCTGTATGCTTTGAGCTGTATGTCTCTATTCAGCCCCAGAAAACGGTCTCTGAGATTGATTAGTCCATTTAGCTTCTCCATGCAGCACAGAGAGCCGTGCTACAGTCTGAATTTCAGCTGAGCGTGAAACTGAAACGACATCTGAAAATTCTATGAGGGGAGATTCATATATATATATATATATATATATTTCTCATGGTTAATTTGATAGCAAATCCATTTCATTGGCACAATGTTGTGCTAAAACAATGACCTACAGTGAATGGACTGAGCCTCTTACCAGATCCAGCTCTGAGCAAGCCTCTGTTCTATAAGCAGATATCCTGAGTGATCGCTCACCAGACAAAGTGGGAAGTTACTTTAAAGGACACCATCAGTGTTATTTATAGTTAATGCCAATTAACTATTACCTATAGTTTAAATTTCCCCCAATCATTTAGAAATGTGTCTTGTGTTTGACCTTTTTAACATTTATGTTTTCAAAAGCTTTACAGTGTCAAACCTAGCTTGAGTATAAAGGATCATTCCAATGTTTTTGGGCAAAATACCCATTTACCCAGACTGAGACAAGACTGTTGGATACCATTTCACTTCTGCATTTTCACTTTAGCTCAGCCCTGACTCCACTGTTTATGTACAAACGGGTTCTCTAAGAACCAGTGGAGTCTTTAGGCTAAGCTAACATGAAATGCTACCCATATAAACTGAACCAGTGGACGTACAGAGGTGAAAACGGTATTGAACATCGAGTGCAAATAGGTATCATGCTGAGTTTTGCATCCCTGCTGAGAAATGCACTTATCCCATAGATTAATTACATGTTTTGCAGAAGGGGTGTTTGGAGAATCACCACCTGTTTAGACAGAGCTGATAATGATTATTTATTGCCTGAAGCAGGCAAATAATTTACAAGAGACCCAGATCCTGATCCTGTAACCTTAACCTGAGAAAACCCATGCCTGAACTTAACCATCCCTAACCAGATCCAAAGTGCTGGTCTAAAGCTGTGGAGTCTCCGTGCCTGCAGGTTGATGATGTTGAACTAAACATTTGACAAATGTACGGAGTGGGTACATTTCTCTGTGGGGATACAAAACTCGGCGTAACACTGGTACTATCTACTTAACATATCCACGTAGCCAGAAGAGCTGCATGCCTAGATGGACTTGCACACAGATTTCCCCTGGCCCAGCCATCCTTTTAGAGGAGCGCGGTTCATGCATTATGTCAAAGAACGATCACAATGCCAGAGCCGTGCAGGCTTCCCAAGGAAAATGTCTCTTATGTGATGGAAACGCATTAAGCTGACAGGACGAACAGAAGCTAATGCGAGTCTAGCCGCCGGGCAGGATGCTGCCTGCCTACCGACATCTCAGCGCGACCTGGGTCACTTTATTGAGTTCTGTCGCTGGTCATCAAAAAAGACGGGACGCCCGCGGCAACGCTGCTGTCAAATAAAGAGAATGGCGCCATTTTCTTGAGGGCTGGCGCGTTCTGTCAAAGTTCTGAGTTTTTGACATCCTTGTCATTGTAAAACCGTCTTCTGCAAACCAAACATCAAGTGGAAGGATTGTTCAATATTTTGACCTGTTGACAAAAGCAAAACTGACAGTTGTGAGGAGACAGCTATTTACTGAAGCTGGTGACAAGCCACATCAGAAAGGAACAGTTCATGTTTGACTTTGACTGAAAACCGATGAAAGATCTGTATATAATCAGCATGTAGGCTTCGGTATTTCCATCCTTGCCATCCCGGAATATCTTAAACATTCCTAACTATATCTCAAAACCTTTCACGCAACAAGCAATATCCACCTCCAACATTATCCTGATACAGGGCTTCATTCCATTTTCCATTTTCAAACAGAGATAAGATGAATCTGTCATGATCCCTGCATGAACATTACAGCAGCTGAATGTTTAAAACATCAGGAACATTTTCCTGGTATTTACTTTTTTGCACATCTCAGTTGTCTCAAAGAATAAAAATCTTTCTACAGCTTCATAAAATGTGTTTCCCTATACTTGCAGACTTTTCCTGTTGTAAATCGTTTCAAGAGCTTCAAATTCCAAAATTCCCATGTAGAAACCCAACAAAGTGCTCTTTAAAGTCAGAAAACCCCGTCCCGAGGCCTCCTCTATGATACTCTGGCTCTGTTTCTCTCAAATCAGATTACAAATGGATAAACCTAAGGACATTACAGATTTATAATCCTCAGAGGGGCATCTGAATGACATCAGCATCTGGTCTATGATTAATATTAACAAAATCGCCGGGATTATTCCCATCATTAGTGATATCATGAGGATCATAATATCTCTTTACAGCTACACTGTATTGATCCCAGAGAGCCTGGGCAGTTGGCATTCTCGAAACGTTGACATTTACTGTCTGAAGGCAGCGTATTGACGGGCCACCTCACTGAGCAGCGGAGTCCCAGTGACGTCAGCGGAGGGAGAAGGAACACCTTAGGGATCCTTAACCCGTGGAACGCTTCAGGTTTTGCTCTGCGAAAAGCCTCGCCACTTGGTGTCAGTTCAAGTGCAACTTTCTCACATCTTTTTTTAGGCAAGGAAGAGGTGGAGCTGCTCTGAACAGATGGAGGGTGCTGCTGTAATTCTGGGCTCAGTTCTACCAATATAAGTTTTTTGAGACTGATGCTAATTCTGATATTTTTTTGTTAATTGAAGCTGCCAATAGCTGTTATGCTGCCAGCATTCAATGTCTTTAAATATGAAAACTGATATGCAAAAAATAAATCATTGCTAGAGTAAATTTCTTTTTAATTAAATGTGTGAATAAACAAAATGAAAACCCATTTGCAGTTCAAAGGCGCTGCACTCTCTCCAGTTTAAAAGCCTACTTTGTGATTGCTGGTTTGTTTTTAGGCCCACGAGGAGTTTGAAATCCTTCACCATTCAAGTCTTACTTATCCCAACCACCACCACCTGTGTAGCATGCAATGCCATTTAGCCTGGTATATTATCTATCTGTGTCGTTTTCAACTTTGTCTCTTGTCTGATGAAGATCCACTTGTTCCGAAGTCACTTTTTCAATGTCAGATAAATAAAAGTTTTAAATGAAGAAAGTGTTTTGCCTTTGAACTGCAAATGGATTTTCACCAGCATCTTTTTTCCCTGCGCAAAACTTTTTTTAAAAAAGGAGCAGGAGAATAACCTCTTCTATATTACAGAGGGAAGACATGGAGACGCCGATATTAGATATTCAAACAAAGGCAGATATCGCCCTGATCTGCTGGTAAAACAATAAATCAGTCCGACCTTAGCTGGGCTCCCAGTCCCTGATACAGTTTTGCTGTCAGACACAAACTTTTTCCCTGCTATCTTTTCATCTCAGCTTAGCGGCACATTATTGCTTTTAGCCCGGGACATTGTGGGGTTTCCTCCCCTATCTGTTTTTGGATGGTGTCCATCTAAGCAGATGCTGCCGGCACCTCCCTCTGCTTGAGGCCTCCCACCCAGAAAGACGACTGGATGTCCCGCAGCAGCCCCCCCACTGCTGCTTGTACTGTAAAAAGGGGAAGCAAAGCCAAGCGGAAATGAATAGGATTTTGCCATCTAATTACACTCCGTTTGGCCGGGAAAAAATATACGTATTTATATATATATATATTTCTGTAACAGTTTGGTTGTACTTTTTAGATAGTTTCAATTAGTTTGCCTTATTATTTGCTGCTGCAACTTCCTGAGATTCAGCCTCAAAGCAATTAAGGTTTGTGTGGTGAAAGGTCTGTGAGTTTGAACTATGGTGTGTGTGTGTGTGTGTGTGTGTGTGTGTGTGTGTGTGTGTGTGTGTTTTACCCACACAGCTGATCCTCTCAGCCTCTGCCTTCATACATCA